>SJYC01150844.1:0-30327 GCA_006408675.1 Madoqua kirkii | reverse complement strand
TGGATCTCCTAGCAGTCCAAGGGACTCTCAAGAGTCTTCTCCAACACATCAGTTCTTCGGCGCTCAGCCTTCTTCACAGTCCAACTCTCACATCCATACATGACCACTGGAAAAACCATAGCCTTGACTAGATGGACCTTTGTTGGCAAAGTAATGTCTCTGCTTTTGAATATACTATCTAGGTTGGTCATAACTTTTCTTCCAAGGAGTAAGCGTCTTTTAATTTCATGGCTGCAATCACCATCTGCAGTGATTTTGGAGCCCAGAAAAATAAAGTCTGACACTGTTTCCACTGTTTCCCCATCTATTTCCCATGAAGTGATGGGCCTGGATGCCATGATTTTCATTTTTTGAATGTTGAGCTTTAAGCCAACTTTTTCACTCTCCTCTTTCACTTTCATCAAGAGGCTTTTGAGTTCCTCTTCACTTTCTGCCACAAGGGTGGTGTCATATGCATATCTGAGGTCACTGATATTTCTCCTGGCAATCTTGATTCCAGCTTGTGTTTCTTCCAGTCCAGCGTTTCTCATGATGTACTCTGCATATAAGTTAAATAAGCAGGGTGATAATATTCAGCCTTGACGTACTCCTTTTCCTATTTGGGGCCAGTCTGTTGTTCCATGTCCAGTTCTAATTACCCCCAGTCAAATTCAAAGTTACAGATGCTAACTAAGTGGTTCTGGCCAGGGCTACTCAGCTTCAGAGGTGCTGAGCTTGCTCTGGGGTCACCTGACTCACTTCTGTAAAATCTGGGAAGTCACTGGAGTATTTTAAGCAGACAGGGCAACAGGATCAAAGTGATGCTATAGGAAGATGAATCTGGCTTTGAGATTGACTCTGAAAAGACCCCCACCAGTCTTCCAGGTGGCACAAACTGGAGTTGTGATGTGATCCTCATGTGACAGCAATTGCTGTAATTTCTCTGTTAAAACCCCCTGACCCTGGGCCTCCCTGGTGGCTCAGTGGTAAGGAATTTGCCTACCAATGCAGGAGACACGGGTTCGATCCCACTAAACTGGTGCACCACAACTATTGAGCCTGTGCTCTCGAGCCTGGGAGCCGCAACTACCGAGTCCATGTGCTGTAACTACTGAGGCCATGTGCCTAGATGCTGTGCTCCGCAACAAGAGAAACCATCCGCACAACTCACTACAGAGTAGCCCCCGATTGCCACAACTAGAGAGAAAGTTCTGCACAGTGACAAAGAGCCATCACAGCCAAAAAGAAACAAATACAATTATTAAAAAAAAATAAACCCTCCCTGACCCAACATTGAAGTTTTCCAAGAATATTTTCAGAATCTCTTCACTCAACACTGGTTCCTTTACTGTTTTCTCCAGGGAGTTAAAGATAAAAGTTTACTTAGGAAATAACTTTGGTGATTCATCCCAAATGTAGGAGAGGAAGCCATGGTGGAGAGGTTTTCCTCCAAGGGCTGGCACTAAAGAAGTGACCGGAGGTCCCTGCAAGGGGTTTCCCAGTTCAGTCCCTCCTCATCTTTGACAAAGCACATTTGAAAAATAAATAAGAATGTGGATGACCTGAATGCTTTAAGCATTTATTTAGTAGAAACATATTGAGATTTATAGATTGTGGACATAGCTTTTATTTTTCTGCCAGCGCCCATTGAATATTTGCAAAGATGGCTCACACATTAGAGCAAAAAATAAAATCCAATGAATTCCTCAAAGTAGAAACCACGTGAACCATATTTTCTGAAAGTGTTCTTAGTCACACACATACACATGAAATAAAAACCTGAGAGAAAAATCAAAACTGTAATTATAGAGTACTTCAAAATGAATGAAAATATGGTCAAAGCTAAACTCAGAGGAAAAGTCATAACCTTGGATGATATTTTTAAATCTTAATAAAGAATGACAATAAATGGGCTAAGCACATTTTCAAGCGGCTGGTTTAAAAGGAGTACTAGACATAGAGTACTGCCATGCATAGAAGGACATGAGGCCAGGTGAGTAACTGGAGACCCTGAGTAAATGAAGCCAGTGAAGGTAATCTGAAGCTGAGCCATCGTTCTTCTTGGATAGAGGTGCCGTCCTCTTCCAGGGTGTGTGTTCAGTACTGCAGTACATCCTGAGTTCCATGAAAACATGGGAGATGTTTATTAGCTGTTTAAACTTGAGATGATAAAAAACATCTTCCATTTTTTCTTTTTGAAAAGGAGTTAGAAAATGCATCGATATTACCTTGCTAAAATTTCAAGATACAGTTACAGGTTTGTTACCCACAGGAAGACTGAGGACTATTTAAAACTCCTTATTGGAAGCTAAGGAAAAACATTACACGGGTTAAAAAACACCAGGTGTTGTACAAGGCACACAACAGGATAGCAACTGAGAAAAATCTAAGAGATCATTACAGGGTGTCGTTAAACTAGTTTTAATTTTTTTTGGTCTGAGTTGTTTGTAAGGGTTTTCTGTTTTGTGATGTATCTGTGGAGTGCACCTGCTTACTCAGTTTCCTGGAAGTGCTATTTTGGGCGATGCTGAACTTTCTTTTAGTCTCAGATTTATACCATCCTGAGCCCTGCTGGTCAGTATTTGCTGAAGTTATCAGAGCATGAAACAAACGACTCTTCCTCCTGAGTTTTTTATCCCAGATTCAATTCTCCTACTCCCTGCAGATGCAGATCCCAGAGCAGGCTGTCTTTCAGCCTTCATCTTTTGACTAAGATTGTGCACTTTTGTCCTTTTCAAAACTTCATAGGTATCTTAGTGAAATGCAGGAAGAAAGGGGCTAAAATATTACACAGGAATTTTGTACCGAAGATTTTGTGCCAAACTGCTCCTTGGAATCATCTAGCTGATACTAACAGGTGTTCCATAGTTCTAAATCACTCTCTTTAAGCCCCCACAGTTTCTGTCTGAGCACAGAGCACTTTTTCACAACTTCCTGGGCCTGACTCTAGGCTGGGGCTGACAGTAGGTTTCCTTCTTGGCTCTCTTGTCCTTGGAGCAGACAGTGATCTGGACCAGTTTGTGAACTTCCGTGGTGCTTTTTCTTTTGTCTTGTCTTTTAGCAGTAGTTGGCACCACGCTTTTCACATGTCTTGTGATCCTCCCGCTGGTTTTATTTTTCTTCCTTTAACAGCAATGAGGACAAAATCTAATAAGCTCCTGCATGTGTACTAAGTCAATTCAGTTGTGTCTAACTCTTTGTGATGCTATGGGCTGTAGCCCACCAGGCTCCTCTGTCCATGGGATTCTCCAGGCAAGAATACTGGAGTGAGTTGTCATTTCTTCCTCCAGGGGATCATCCTGACCTAGGGATCGAACTGACCTCTCTTAAGTCTCCTACATCAGCAGGCAGGTTCTTTACCACTAGTGGCACCTGGAAAGCCTCAATACCTTCCTACCATGTACTACCTCACTTGTTGCTTTCAATATGTAACTCTGATGCTGGACTATTCGTTCTGATGAGAGTGTGTATGTGTGTGTACTTGTGTGTGTGTGTAGTAGCAGAGTTGGTGGGGGGAATGGTCTGTGAAATCAGTCCTACTGGTAGCCCGCTGGACACCTACACAGGGGCTTTCTTTGCAGCCCACTGCCGATATTGGAGGTGTCACGTGCTAAGCTGCTTCAGTTGTGTCCAACTCTTTGTGACCCTTTGAACTAGCCCACCAGGCTCTTCTGTCCGTGGGATTCTCCAGGCAAGAATACTGGAGTGGGTTGCCTTGACCTCATCCAGGGGATCTTCCTGACATAGGGATTGAACCCATGGCTCTGGTAGCTACTGGATTGCAGGCAGATTATTTACTGCTGCGCCACCGGGGAAGCCTAGATGTGCCACAGATGTCTGCTAATGATAGGGTGAGAGAAGTTCTATTGTTCACCCTCTGAAGCCTTGAGAAAGGTTCAGCCGGGTTCTTCAGTTCAAATTCATGATGGAATCCAGTCCTGCAGTACTGGTGGTGACGTGCAGGGGCCAGCGCCCGTGCTTTAGCTAGATGCGTGCCATCTCTTAGCTGGAGGAGGAGGAGCTGAGGGGGGACAAGGAGATTCTCTCACGCTGTGAGGAATATTCCCCAACCCCCCTTTCCTTCTTCATACTAGCACTTTCCTCTCATTTCCTGTCCCCTCCCCAGGTTCTGTCTCCCGAAGTCTTCTGTTTCAAAACTGTGGTCCTCCTTCTGGCCATGTCTTGAGTCATGGAGACCTTCTCTTCCCGACCCAGGGATCGAATCCGGGTCTCCCACATTGTAGACAGACGCTTAACCCTCTGAGCCACCAGGGAAGTCCTACAGAAATCCCAGTTCTTGCCATTTCTCAGATAGACAGGGGGAGAAGAGCGATGGCTCCTAAAATCTCTCTCTTTCTGTGAGTATCCATGGCAATCTGTGCTGTAAGCAATATTTTGCTTTTCCTCTGATATCTAGATAGCTCTAGAACTTTAAGGAACACTAGCTATCTTGCATTTGGAGGGTGCCTGCTGTCACCTATAAATTGGCACTTACCTAGAGCATTGCCAACGACTCACAACAAAGGCGTTTGCCATCTGCCTCTACAGAGACTGAGCCTCATGCTGCTACAGCTGTTGACCTCCAGCAACCCCAGAGGGAGTTCAGGGTGGAGGGAGGCACTCTGTGCTCCAGGGAATCTGGTGGGACAGCTCTTTAGACAGTTGGGTGTTTTTAGGAACAGATTTTATGATCCTCAATCCCTGCATCTCCTCATATCTAGAGAAGCACTGAATCCCTTCATGGTGACAGCAGATCCTCCTGACTAACAAAAACCTTTTGTAAAATGAGTGCTTCATGGGACTGAACTCCCCCTTCGCCAAAACTTTATATATTGACTCTCCCCCACTGCCACTTTGGAGCGGTCTCTCAGAGCTATCTGAGAGGCTGCCTCCCAGGCTGCAGTCCTCATCTTGCCCCAAACAAAGCTTAACTTGCAACTCTCAAGTTGTACATCTTTTTTAGTCAACAGTTATGGCGACCAATGAAGCGACCCAGAAGGGACTTCCTTCCTTTGACCGGACTCCATGAGGAACCCGAGCTTTGGAACCAGCAGCGGCCCCTTGCACCAATCTGCCTCCTCAGGGAGTGTAGATGAATTTGGGTAAGTCTCTCCCAGTTCTTGAATCTCCGGTATTGGTTGAGACTCTGAGTTTTATTTGGCTGTGGAGCAGGTTACCTGCCCCCTCCCAGTAGGAAAGATACTGGGAGAGGGCCTGGGTGAAACATCCGGGGCATACCCACTCATGGCCTAGACACTGAGTGGGGCTTGGTTGAAAGATACAGAGGAATTGCCACCCAGCCAAAGATACTGGGAGTCAGTGGTGGGGGGCTGAAAAGATGCCAGAATTACCCACCCGGTGGAAAGATACTGGGTAAGGGGGCTCGAATGGAGAAAAAGTCGAGTAATAGCCAGGGCTTGGCTGAAAGTAATAGCCAGGGCTTGCCAATAAGTTCACTTGTGATTTTAATTGACAAATTCAGCTTAAAATGGGAAACAGAATCTCTCAAAAACAGAAATGAAGGGGTGTCAGAAAGCCAGCCTCTGACTAACACTTGAGCCAGATTCACGTATGGAGCTCATACTTGCAAATACCTAGTTAACTGGATAAATTATACTAAAAGAGATCTCAACTTAAAATGGCCAAACTGGAGTTTTTTTGATATTCCAAAATCGATATTTTTGCACGCACAGTTAGAAAAGGCTGGCCGTGTTTACTTTGACTGGTATCTAGAAGCTTCTAAAATAGGAAATGATAGAGTAACTTCTTTGCAGGAAACCAGCAAGGAATTGCTTGAAACTATCAAAAAAGGCTGCTAGCACTGACTTTGCCAGGTGGCAGGTCTAGTGGAACTGGAAAGTCACGTTTGGCATTTATGCCATTTGGCTTTTGATTTTGGGGGCTTCTCTTTGCCTTTTGTTTCATTTGGAATGTGACTCCTGCTAGTGAAGTACTGGTTCTGTTTGGTTTTGTTGGTTTGGTTTGAGTGCTCAGACGTCTGGTACAAATTGCTCCAGCTAATATGGAAATTGCTTACTCTAAGGTCCTACACTCCACCTGGGAACCCCTTGGGGGAAAAAATTGTTTTTTTGACTTGTCAATCTATAGCTCTGATCCAGTGACAAGAAAAAGCAGCCTGGGGTTTATCAAACTAAGACCCCCTACTTCCCCAGAGGGACAATCCCTGATGGGACCAATCTGCCCTTGTTATCAGGGCCAATTTGAATATTATCTGGTCCAAATTCTGGCTATAAAACTATGACGACAGAAAAATAGAATTTTTTACAATGTGGTCACGATATTCTTCAGTCTCCAGAGAAAGCTTAAAAAAAAAAAAAATATATATATATATAATTGCTTTAAAAATTCTTGTCCTGAGGAAATAACTCCTTCTATACCTTTAGACCAGAGCTCTCTGGATCACTCATCTAGACCATCTCTAATTTCTAAAACCAAAAGAAAAAAAAGGGGAACAAAGCCTTTTAAAATCTTATCCCAACCAATTTTTACAACTAATATTCATAACTAAGTTTGAAAAACAAAGCCATAGGATCTCTTGTGTCTATTTGGATATATGTATGTCTCATATCAGATCATGGTCCCATCACTTCATGGCAGATAGATGGGGAAACAGTGGAAACAGTGTCAGACTTTATTTTGGGGGGCTCCAAAATCACTGCAGGTGGTGACTGCAGCCATGAAATTAAAAGACGCTTACTCCTTGGAAGAAAAGTTATGACCAACCTAGAGGCATATTGAAAAGCAGAGACATTACTTTGCCAACAAAGGTCTGTCTAGTCAAGGCTATGGTTTTTCCAGTGGTCATATATGGATGTGAGAGTTGGACTGTGAAGAAGGCTGAGCGCCAAAGAATTGAGGCTTTTGACCTGTGGTGTTGGAGTCCCTTGGACTGCAGGGAGATCCAACCCGTCCATTCTGAAGGAGATCAGTCCTGGGTGTTTATTGGAGGGATTAATGCTGATGCTGAAACTCCAGTACTTTGGCCACCTCATGCGAAGAGTTGACTTATTGGAAAAGACCCTGATTCTGGGAGGGATTGGGGGCAGGAGGAGAAGGGGATGACAGAGGATGAGATGGCTGGATGGCATCACCAACTGAATGGACGTGAGTTTGAGTGAACTCTGAGAGTTGGTGATGGACAGGGAGGCCTAGCGTGCTGCGATTCATGGGATCGCAAAGAGTCGCACACGACTGAGCGACTGAACTGAACTGAACTGATGTCTCAGTGTGTGTCTTTGTTTTTCTGAATAATATTGCTGAGATTAGTTTGTAAATGAGCTCTAATCAAACTGACCTTGAAAAAAAAGCACTTACAAATCAAATAATTCTAAATATCAGAGAAATTAACCTAAATGAATTTCAGGTTCATCTGAACTGGGAAATATTCAGTATTAAATACCTGATATTAATGTTTGTTGATCTAACTAATGTAGACATGTCTAAGAGTAATTAACATTAAGCAGAATATTTTTATTGTACCTAGGTTTAATATAAGTTAAATATTATATCTGTTACAAGCTTGTCAGCAAGGAAATTACCTTGAGTGAAGAAACTTCTAAAAAATGTAAATGAGATTATGAGCCTTTAGATAAACTCTATTAAGAATAATTATGCTTTAGGAATATCTGTCTAAAATAGTCTCTTGAACTTCTAAGGGTTGTGCTGAACTAAGTGTTGGAAGTATACTGAATAGCTATTTCCAAATAAAATAAGATTTTGAAACATTTACTATCCTAATTTCCCCTTATAGAGAAACTAAAGACATTTGGGATCGAAAAAAATGAATAATGTTTGGTGCCATCCTAAAATGTTCTAAGAAAGCAAAGGTTTTAGAAATTATCACTGATATTTATGCACACCAATCTATAAAATGCTAATGTAAAAGTCAGTTCTTGGTTGCTTACGGGTAGTAGGAGTGTGTTTTTGGGAAAGAAGGTATGAGGAATGGAACTGCATTTTGTGAAGGAAAAAGGAAGTAAGCCTGACTTACAAGTGGATTTTTAGGATGCAAGAACAGTCATGGATGCGGAAAGTGATAAGGGTTGTGAAAAGTGAACCATGAGGAAAGAGTTTTGTACATGGTTAGGACTAAGTTTAAAATAAAGTTAAATTTACCTTTTAAATAAATTATTGCCAGGAGAAATATCAATAACCTCAGATATGCAGATGACACTATCCTTATGGCAGAAAGTAAAGAGGAACTAAAAAGCCTCTTGATGAAAGTGAAAGTGGAGAGTGAAAAAGTTGGCTTAAAGCTCAACATTCAGAAAACGAAGATCATGGCATCCAGTCTCATCACTTCATGGGAAATAGATGGGGAAACAGTGGAAACAGTGTCAGACTTTATTTTTCTGGGCTCCAAAATCACTGCAGATGGTAATTGCAGCCATGAAATTAAAAGACGCTTACTCCTTGGAAGAAAAGTTATGACCAACCTAGATAGTATATTCAAAAGCAGAGACATTACTTTGCAGACTAAGGTCCGTCTAGTCAAGGCTATGGTTTTTCCAGTGGTCATGTATGGATGTGAGAGTTGGACTGTGAAGAAGGCAGAGAGCTGAAGAATTGATGCTTTTGAACTGTGGTGTTGGAAAAGACTCTTGAGAGTCCCTTGGACTGCAAGGAGATCCAACCAGTCCATTCTGAAGGAGATCAACGCTGGGATTTCTTTGGAAGGAATGATGCTGAAACTGAAGCTCCAGTACTTTGGCCACCTCATGTGCAGAGTTGACTCATTGGAAAAGACCTTGATGCTGGGAGGGATTGGGAGCAGGAGAAGGGGACGACAGAGGATGAGATGGCTGGATGGCATCATGGACTCGATGGACGTGAGTCTGAGTGAACTCTGAGAGATGGTGATGAACAGGGAGGCCTGGCGTGCTGCGACTCATGGGGTCGCAAAGAGTTGGACACAACTGAGCGACTGAACTGAACTGAACTGAAGCTGGTGCAAAACCTTGAATTTACCTTTTCTCTCTGTTAAGAGGACATCTTTTCTTCAGATATTGAACTGCCTTTGATAATAGATTTCAGTTTCTTTATCTCTTAAACGACCTGTTCTGAAATCCTTTATTGTTACTTTGGCTAAGAGAAAAGCTACTGGTTCACAATGACTTATAGTCCTATCTGACTGAGTGTTCTAAACCTTTTTGATATTTGTTGACAAAACTTCCTAAATCATTCCATGAAGATTTCTAGCTAACTTTGGGATGCTTCAGAGAGCCCCTGAAACATCCCAAAGTGAGATATTACACTAATTAGGTGTAATTTGCATACAGAATTACATGGGGAGTATTGTCAAGTGAGTGATAAGTCTCAGGTTATAGTGTATGGTAAATGTTACTAATATAGATATTCTAGAAACTGTATGGAGTTCCTAAAATTCTGGTATGTTTGGGTAAAATGTTATCAGGCATAATTCTAGTTGCTATCTCAAAATATTGTCATAGCACTAAGCAAGTTTCACAAAAATGCTCCTCTTCAAGATTTATAGATAGGACTTTTGGATAAATACCAGTTTCTGAATTAGGTAAGGATTCTAATGGAAAACCTGATGACTTCACAAAGGTTAACAAAAGGCTGAATGAACTGGTGAATATGCTTATAACCTTTAAGGTTTCTATCTGAAAGATTACTGATTTGAATCTGTGTTTTCCAAGTGTTAAGACACACCTTCCCCTCAAACTAATTATGACAGTAACTTGGTAAAATTATATTTTATAAACAAACTGAAACATTTATCTTTTCTAGCTGAACCCTCCAGAGATTGGAAGCTCTTAGTTTCCAGTAACTTTATCAGATAAGTTAGGAAGGTTATCTCACTAACAGGTAGAGAAATCTCAAGGAATTTTGGAGGCCTTGAGAAGGGAGGAATTTACTTAGATCTGTTAGGCAAAATTTGTGATAAGCCTTTGGCATGACTTTCCTAGCCCTGAAAGAAAGAAAGAAAGAAAGAAAGAAAGAAAGAAAAGAAAGCGAAGTCACTCAGTTTTGTCTGACTCTTTTTGACCCCATGGACTATAGCCTACCAGGCTCCTCTGTCCATGGGATTTTCCAGGCAAGAATACTGGAATGGGTTGCCACTCCCTTCTCCAGGAAATATTCCTGACTCAGGGATTGAACCCCGGTTTCCCGCACTGTAGGCAGATGCTTTACCTTTTGAGCCTTCAGGGAAGCCCTGAAAAGTTTTATTTTAAAAGTTCAGTCTGAGACTCTATGAAGTCTCAGCAAAGCAAAAAAGTCTATGATCATTTATGGTTATATAAATCATCAGGCCAAGTTTATTGGGACCAGACCTATATTACAAACAAGTCTTCATTTGGTTATATTTGGTAAAAATGATGGTGATTTTTAGGGAGAAAAAGATGTTTCAATGAATGTTAAATCCCAGTTTGTTAATGGAGGTCTATATCTACTAAGAGTCATTTCCTGGATAGTCCTTTGCTGTTAGGGTATATTAATGTAAGATTTAATTGAATTATTAAAGGACACTCTAGGGTTGTTTCTGAAGCTTATCTCAGCAATCTGTCTTTGGATGAAGATCAGATGCTTCTTGCATGATTGGCAACCAAGACTGGAAAAAGACATAAATAAAAGAACTGTCTCCAACCTGGATGGAAGGACCTTTCTATTAGGTACTCTAAACTAGCTCATGCCCAGTGAAATTGATGAGAAATCGACTCTCGAATTAACTCCCATTTCCAAAGGCCCCTAAGCCGGACTGGTCTATGGAGAGGTCTGCTGACCTCAAACGGAGGAAACTACACTACACTAGGAGAAGACAACATCAGAAGTAGACAGCTTGCCCAAGATGCTGATCTGACTTGTGTGATCATTTATAATGTTTTCTTAATTCCTTGGACCAATGCCTATCAATCAATTTTTTTTTTTTTTAAAAATCATGGACATGATTCTATGCTAGTTTGAAACTCAATCCAATTTTTGGGTTGTGGCCAATTACCTGTGTCTAGAACATCTGGGTTACCTTGATGGATTTCTGTTCTCTAGGGCTCTGATTGGATACTGCCTAGGAAATTTATTTTAGATGAGGGTTCAGTCCTATTCTATCTATTTATGATATTACTAGATGAGATCGTCTCACCTGGCCAGTTAATAATACCTGCTGTCATGCTGGCCACAGATTTAAGTTTTCTCTTTTGTTCATTCAAACTCAACTGGAGTGATGAGCTAAGTCTCAATTAAAAAAAAATTAACCTCTCATCTATTGAAAGGAAAATGCCCACAGCTGTGGAGTGGATCTACATGGTTAACACCAGGCTATGGTCATTTAAATTTAAAAGCTCCTCTATGTTGGGAAGGGTTAAATCATACTAAAAATGATCAACCTGGTAATTATGAGACAAGGCTGGGTGCTTTATGAACTATTATTACCCTTAGAGAGAATGATTGGTATGGAACTCAGTGGATTTGTGGTACTAATTTATGGCCTTCACATCTATAGGGATGGATATGAAGGGGTAGCCTGGGATTCCCATGAATTTAAGGTCATACATTTTAACAAATTAGAGGTAACCCCAACCAATCTACCATTGGTATGATCCCAGTATTCTACTGGGATGACCATTTAGCAGCTTGTGTGTGTGTGCATGCGTGTGTGCCTTCAACGGGGATAGAGGATGTAATTGGCCATATTGAAGCCTTAACAACTTTCATAAGCTTTAAATGATAGTAACTGGGCTATCAGCTTATTGAATTCTGAGATCTCTATGACGAGAAAGGCAGTGCTACACAACTACAAGGCCCTTGGCACCTTATAGCATCTCAGGGAGATATCTGCGCTACAATTCAAAGCTAATGCTATATTTTCATTCCTGATAAATCCTTTCATGAAACACATTTGATGAACCATATGAAAAAGCAGATTTCTGCTTTAAATGACCCATTCACTAGTCTTGATGACCTTTTAGGAAACTGGTTTGGAGTGGGAGGCTCACGGCTTAAATATTTACTTTTAATTCCACTAATGTTATTAACTATATTATTTGTATTTTGCCTGTTTCACAAGATTATTGTTTCTTGTATTACCAAATGTATGGCTGAGCCACCAATGAAAATAATGATGACGAGACTTGAAGCCGGAGAAGGCAGTGGCACCCCACTCCAGTACTCCTGCCTGGAAAATCCCATGGATGGAGGAGCCTGGAGGCTGCAGTCCAGGGGGTTGCTGAGAGTTGGACACGACTGAGCGACTTCACTTTCTGTTTCACTTTCATGCACTGGAGAAGGAAATGGCAACCCACTCTAGTGTTCTTACCTGTTGAATCCCAGGGATGGGGGAGCCTGATGGGCTGCCATCTGTGGGGTCACACAGAGTCGGACACGACTGAAGCAAATTAGCAGTAGCAGACTTGAAGCAGTTCATCAAATGTATAGCTCGATATTTGAGCAACGATTGTAATAGTGTAAGTCTAGATATGGGAAGATGCAACAGAAGGGAATACCTTTCTGGACCATAACTAGAAGACAGGTGTCCAGAGATCTTTGACTGTTAAGACCTAGTCCAGCAATAGCACAGTGAGTGGCTTATCAACAAAAACCTTCAGAACTGGGAACGAGCCTTCCCAGCAATGCGGGACAAAGTGGTCATGAAATGCCCCCCAAAATATGGTTGGATTTATGACCACAAGGGAGCCATGTCAACTATAAATTGGCACTTACCAAGAGCACTGCCAACGATTGACAACAAAGGCATTTGCCATCTGCCTCTACGGAGACTGAGCCCCACGCTGCTCAATACCCTCTGAGGGAGTTCAGGGTGGAGTGAGGCACTCTGTGCTCCAGGGAATCTGGTGGGACAGCTCTTTAGATAGTTGGATGTTTTTAGGAACAGGTTTTCTGATCCTCAATCCCTGCATCTCCTCATATCTAGAGAAGCACTAAATCCCTTCATGGTAACATCAGATCTTCCTGACTAACAAAACGTTTTGTAAAATGAGTGCTTCATGGGATTGAACTCCCTCTTCGCCAAAACCTTATATATTGACTCTCTCCCATTGCCGCTTTGGAGCAGTCTCGCAGAGCTATCTGAGAGGCTGCCTCCCAGGCTTGCAGTCCTTATTTTTCCCCAAATAAAACTTAACTCAGAACTCTCAAGTTGTACATCTTTTTTCAGTTGACGCTGCCAACTTCATGTTTGCAAAATCTTATGGGCCACATTGTGCAGAGTTTTTTCCTCTTTTCTAATGCTGGCTTCGATGACAAAGTCCCCATTCCAGTTATCTATATGTGTATAACGAATCACTCCCAAATCTAATGACTGAGAAACATCTTTGTCTTGTTCATAAATCTTACATTTGGGCAGAGCTCAGCCTGATGACTGCCGCTCTGTGATGTCTGGGTTGTTCGCTGCAGCAGTGATGTGTGTTCTCCCAGTGGCTCTCTCCAGGATCGTTGCCTCAGAGCAGATAAACTTACACAGTGGCTCAGGGTTCCCAGGGGTAGAGATCCAAGAGATCAAGGCAGAAGCTTCAGGGACACCCTAGCCATGGTTGTCATGCAGGATCACTTCTGCTGTATTTTGTTGGCCACAGACCAGCCCTGACTCAGTGTGGGAGGGAAACTACACAAAGGCAAGACTATCAGGAAGCAGAGATCAACCATGAATATTTATTGGAAGAACAGATGCTGAAGCTGATGCTGTGATACTCTGGCCACCTGATACGAAGAAGTGACTCATGAGAAAAGACCCTGGTGCTCCTTGGAAGAAAAGCTATGACCAACGTAGATAGCATGTTAAGAAGCAGAGACATTACTTTGCCAACAAAGGTCCATCTAGTCAAAGCTATGGTTTTTCCAGGAGTCATGTATGGATGTGAGAATTGGACTATAAAGAAAGCTGAGCACCAAAGAATTGATGCTTTTGAACTGTGGTGTTGGAGAAGACTCTTGAGAGTCCCTTGGACTGCAAGGAGATCCAACTAGTCCATCCTAAAGGAAATCAGTCCTGAATAGTCATTGGAAGGACTGATGTTGAAGCTGAAAACTCCAATACTTTGGCCACCTGATGAGAAGAACTCACTCATTGGAAAAGACCCTGATGCTGGGAAAGATTGAAGGTGGGAGGAGAAGGGGACGATAGAGGATGAGATGGTTGGCTGGTACCACCAACTTGATGGACATGAGTTTGAATAAGCTCCAGGAGTTGGTGATGGACAGGGAAGCCTGGCGTGCTGCAGTCCATGGGGTCGCAAAGAGTCAGACACGACTGAGTGACTGAACTGAACCGAGGATGTGACAAAACTGTACCCCAAAGCTTCAGCAGATGTTCCACAAGAAAGAAGAGATCAGGACACATGTTTTCTGTGCTCCTTCCAGCCACTGTGTTGTCTTTATTAGATGGGATTAAGAGGCAGAGAGCATTTGTATTTATTCCCTTCAATGGACTGGCAGTCACGTTATCCATCCTGGCTCTTGAAGAATCCATCTTGACTCTGCACACTCAGTTTTCACATTGTATCAGAGAAGGAGGACATTCTGGATGCTGGCTTTAAAATGAGAGTAAGGCATCCAAACTACTGTGGAAGCAGTAGCCATCCTGACTCAGCTCCTAACTTCACACTGAGCGGTAAAAAAAGAAATAAATGGAGACAAACGGTGCTTTGGTTTGGGAAATAATGTTTACGTGCACAGGATGCATCCACTTAAGTCTTTTAAAAAACAGTTGTTCTAATGACTTTATTGCTCTGTAACAAAATAAACCAAACTGACATTGACTGCAAGGTCACTGAACTGAAGTTTAACTGTATTAATAAGATGGGAGTCTGAACGCTAGGAGGCTGGAGGAGGAAGGCATCACAGTATATTGTGTTCTTGTAAACAGTAGTACATACAGAGTAAGAGGGACTCCTCTAGTTGATGCTAAATATGACCAAGTGCCTCTGCTTGCAGAGGGATGAAGCATTATGGATTACATTCCATTTTACATCTGCTGGGGCAAAATATCCTGCCCTAAAGAAGAATGGATTCCAATCTGGCTACTTTTCTCCCAAGATGCTGTTTCTGTTTCTCCTCCATGATTCGGGTTCCCTGTAAGGTGGGCTCAACCTCCAAAAGGGAGTCCTCTGGGATGGCAGGAAGGGGAACTTCCCCCAATACAGAAGATGCCAAATGAAGATGAAGCTCTCATGGAGACTTTCTGCCACATTCACGTCCCCGGCTCCATCTCCTCAGGGAAAGGATTTCATCATTGAAAGGAAAGGGCTGTATAGTTGTCAGTAAATAAGCTCTCTTCCCCCACTTGACCCACCATCTCCACGCTTTGTACCCTGCATCTCACTGGCAGTGAGAGTGGCAGGAGGGACTGCCTGACGGCAGTTCCAGGGCAAATCAGGTCTTCAAGTTGCTACCACATCAGCTTAGCCCGCATATCTTAACACAAACCACCAAGAAGTACTCTGAGGACAGAAATTTGGCTGGATTGTAAAGTGCAGGTGGGAGTCTGTGGGGAGCACTGGTATGTGAGGGGTTCGGGAGTAGGGCTTCCTGCTGCTCTGCAGAAAAACTGCAGGGCTCTCACCTGTGATGATGCTGACTGGAGGGGACTGGGGACAAAGGTCTGGAACCAGAATCACACTTGGCTACGTGGGGACAAAGGTCTGGAACCAGAATCACACTTGGCTACCCCACAGACTGGAGCGCCCTCCAGCAGGTTAACTATACCACATGGATGGGGAGGGAGCTGAGTTCTGGGGGACAACAGTGGCTACCACCTGCTGGGTACCGTACTTGGCTCCACAAGCTGAAGCTCTCAGCCTCACCCCCACCTTGGGCAGCCTGGACATGCTGTGCCATGGGCCCCCTGCCTTGAGGCTGTTCCCCTACAGTCTCAGACCCTTGAGTCTCGTCTCACTGTTTCCTGGGTAGCTGGTCAGCGCGGCAGCTCCTCTGGGTTAACACAGTGTGAGATGAGGCGTCACCCCAGGGCTTGCCGACTTCAGAAGGAGGGGCCGGCAATCAGATATTTTCTATAACATCAAGGGGGACCAGGCCTCTCTTCTTTCCACTGAGCACTCTGATAAAGCCGTCTTGTTCTTCTTCAGAAGCCACACAGATCTGAATAAAAGGAAGGAGAAAAAAAGACATGTGTGAAAAGGAAAGAAGCTAGAACCCACGGCTGTATCACTGCTGGCTGAGGTCAGCGGACACCAAATTGGAAAAGAGGGACTGGTTTAGGGAAATTGTGGCTTGGACAGAAAAATATTTGATAAGAGATTAGGCACCATCCTGGGTTTGGGACTAGATCCAGGCACTGAATGTTTTCTGAGATTCAGCTTTATGAATGAGGATCAGTACTGTAGGACTGGAGGTGATGATTCTGTGTTCCCTTCACAAGCGTCTCTGTTGAGAGACCCTAGAAGGATAGAATGAGAATATATTTAGCATAGAGCCTAGCATGTGCCACTCAGTGAGTCCTTGATGCATCATTTTATAATCCAAAATAACAGCCACCACTTAGAGGGCTCCTGTCATATACCTGGAAGTTTATACGTAAAATATCAGGAAGTCAAAGGAAGCTATTTCATTCCTGGTCCCAAACAAACAGATGCTAATAGCTTGCATACTTTGGGGCTTCCCAGGTGGCACAGTGCCAAAGAATCTGCTTGCTAATGCATGAGACACAAGAGACGTGGGTTTGATCCCTGGGTTGGGAAGATCCC
Source organism: Madoqua kirkii (assembly GCA_006408675.1). Taxonomy (NCBI): domain Eukaryota; kingdom Metazoa; phylum Chordata; class Mammalia; order Artiodactyla; family Bovidae; genus Madoqua; species Madoqua kirkii. The sequence goes on along the minus strand of SJYC01150844.1, from coordinate 13,651 downwards.
CTGGAGAAGGAAATGGCAACCCACTCCAGTATTCTTGCCTGGAGAATCCCAGGGACGGGGGAGCCTGGTGGGCTGCCGTCTATGGGGTCGCACAGAGTCGGACACGACTGATGCGACTTAGCAGCAGCAGCACCAGTAGGCGATCTGCTCTGAAATATTCAAGAAATGAGTGTGTGTGTGTGTGCTCAGTCATGTCCAACTCTTTGGGACTCCATGGAGTGTAGCTTGCCAGGCTCCTCTGTCCATGGGATTCTCCAGGCAAGAACACTGGAGTGGGTTGCCATTTCCTTCTCCAATGCATGAAAGTGAAAAGTGAAAGTGAAGTCGCTCAGTCACCTCCGACTCTTCACGACCCCATGGACTGCAGCCTACCAGGCTCCTCCGTCCATGGGATTTTCCAGGCAAGAGTACTGGAGTGGGGTGCCGTCGCCTTCTCCCAGGATCGCCTACACTAGACTTTAAAAGGAGGTGGTTAATATCCACTTGGGTACTTTGTCATTCACCCTTTTAGGGGGACCAGGCCTCTCTTCTTTCCACTGAGCACTCTGATAAAGCCGTCTTGTTCTTCTTCAGAAGCCACACAGATCTGAATAAAAGGAAGGAGAAAAAAAGACATGTGTGAAAAGGAAAGAAGCTAGAACCCACGGCTGTATCACTGCTGGCTGAGGTCAGCGGACACCAAATTGGAAAAGAGGGACTGGTTTAGGGAAATTGTGGCTTGGACAGAAAAATATTTGATAAGAGATTAGGCACCATCCTGGGTTTGGGACTAGATCCAGGCACTGAATGTTTTCTGAGATTCAGCTTTATGAATGAGGATCAGTACTGTAGGACTGGAGGTGATGATTCTGTGTTCCCTTCACAAGCGTCTCTGTTGAGAGACCCTAGAAGGATAGAATGAGAATATATTTAGCATAGAGCCTAGCATGTGCCACTCAGTGAGTCCTTGATGCATCATTTTATAATCCAAAATAACAGCCACCACTTAGAGGGCTCCTGTCATATACCTGGAAGTTTATACGTAAAATATCAGGAAGTCAAAGGAAGCTACTTCATTCCTGGTCCCAAACAAACAGATGCTAATAGCTTGCATACTTTGGGGCTTCCCAGGTGGCACAGTGCCAAAGAATCTGCTTGCTAATGCATGAGACACAAGAGACGTGGGTTTGATCCCTGGGTTGGGAAGATCCCCTGGAGAAGGAAATGGCAACCCACTCCAGTATTCTTGCCTGGAGAATCCCAGGGACGGGGGAGCCTGGTGGGCTGCCGTCTATGGGGTCGCACAGAGTCGGACACGACTGATGCGACTTAGCAGCAGCAGCACCAGTAGGCGATCTGCTCTGAAATATTCAAGAAATGAGTGTGTGCATGTGTGCTCAGTCATGTCCAACTCTTTGGGACTCCATGGAGTGTAGCTTGCCAGGCTCCTCTGTCCATGGGATTCTCCAGGCAAGAACACTGGAGTGGGTTGCCATTTCCTTCTCCAATGCATGAAAGTGAAAAGTGAAAGTGAAGTCGCTCAGTCACCTCCGACTCTTCACGACCCCATGGACTGCAGCCTACCAGGCTCCTCCGTCCATGGGATTTTCCAGGCAAGAGTACTGGAGTGGGGTGCCGTCGCCTTCTCCCAGGATCGCCTACACTAGACTTTAAAAGGAGGTGGTTAATATCCACTTGGGTACTTTGTCATTCACCCTTTACATGACATTGAAGGGCATGTAAGGGCTTCCCTTGGGGCTCAACTGGTAAAGAGTCTGCCTGCAATGCAGGAGACCTGGGTTCAATTCCTGGGTTGGGAAGATCCCCTGGAGAAGGGAACAGCTACCCACTCCAGTATTCTGGCCTGGAGAATTCCCTGGACTGTATAGTCCATGGAGTCACAGAGTCGCACACAACTGAGCGACTTTCAAATGGAATGGAAGGGTGGGTATGTTCCAGCTGTAAGTGAGAAGTGGTTTCAAAGGGCTGTTACTGTGTTGTGAGTTTCTCCGGTTGAACTTGCTCCCAAGGGTGGTGGGTTGTGTCTTAGGCTGAATTCCCTAGGACAGAGCCTGAGATAAGAATCCTTGTGCAAGTGGCCTGCTGTGGGAGTGCTCTGGGGAGGTGGGAAGTCAGGGAAACAGGATGGGGCAGGAGAAGGAGCTGGAAAGCTTGTGGGCTCACTGGACATGAACCTCAGCCTGATCCCACAGCAAGCTCCAGAGCTTTAACTGTGTCATTGACCTTGGAAGCAAGGGGTCTGGCAGTTTGGACCACATGTTAGATATTCGATATCATTGCAGAGTGAGAAGCATAACCTCTCTGGGAAGCAGCTCTCTGGGGGATTCGCTGGAGAAAGGGCGGCTATGAGTTGTTAGTCACTGACACAGCAACTAGGAGATGGTGCCCCCATCTAGTGAAGGAGATGCAGGCAGGGCACCAACAGAAACCAACAGAGTGGACTCTTCTCTGACACAGAATAAGGAGCTTTATAGTTACATATCAGGATACTTCGAGAGCTTGATGTGTGACTCCTGGCGCTGGGGGCACACCACAGACTGGTGTCTGATTCATGTTTCAGAAATCTCCTACCTGTGGGTTAAGTGGCCCCCTTGGCTCCATCCCATGTTGGGCCTATCTGGCTAAAGTCCTACAGTCTAACTCACTTCTGCTAATAAGGTTTCCCTTGCATTGCCTTCAAGCTAGTGTGTGTGTGCGTGCTCAGACATTTCAGCCCTGTGTTAGGCTCCTTGCAACCCTATGGACCGTAGCCTGCCAGACTCTTCTATCCATGGCATTTTCCTGGCAAGAATACTGGAGTGGGTTACCATGCCTTCCTCCAGGGGATGCTCCCAACCCAGAAACTAACCCATGTTTCCTGCGTCTTGGGTACTGCAGGTGGATTCTTTACCTCTGAGCCACTTGGGAAGTCCTGCCTCCAAGCTCATTAACATTTAAATATGCTGCCACTTAGAGCAGATAAACAGTCATTTTATTTCAAAAGATTTCTTGCCTAGCACTCTTGGATTCAGTCTTCCTCTCAAAATACCTGGGAAAAGATAGGGAACTGGAGGTGGAGAAGTGTCGAAATATTGAACACTCAGACTGACAACCATTCCAGAAGCTGAAATTTCTCCAAGACCTTTGGAGGTGAGCTCAACTGATGACAGGAGCAAGTTGTACTCCTGGACTAACGATAAATCTACCAGACTAAAAGATGCCACAGACATGCTTGGTTGACATCAACAGTCATCACCGCCCTCTTCCCATGCAGCAGAGTGGGGACTTTTGTTCTGTTGTTGATCTGTAGCCTGCAGGACTCAGATAAATCCTAACTGGTCCAAATGTGTTTCTGTCCTCTGTGCCAGCGATTCTCCTAGTGGTTCCCATGGGACTCGTTCTAGCCAATGAAACAGGAAGGACTATCTGCTTGGAAACTTCTGGGAAGATTTGTTTTCTTCTTGTAAGAAATGTACTGGGAAGAAAAATCTCTTTCTTCTGGCAAGGATTCTTGGAGGGCCTGCAACCCTCTGTGACCACTAGGGGAGGTGGCTAACATTTCAGTGTTAGCAGAACAGAGGGATGGAGGAATCCAGATCCTTGATCCTGGGATCAAACTGCTGAATTACAAATCTAAGAATTGCCCTGTATCCAGATCTCTTATTATCAAACAGACCTTTGGAGATCGACTCAATTGGAGTTTTGTGACTTGAGATATGTATTGGTTTACTACCGCCATCATAACAAATTACCATGAACTCAGTGGCTTTCAACAACACAATCTAATATGTATACATATAGCTGACTCACTTTGTAGTACAGTAGCAATTAAGACAACATTGTAAAGCAACTATACTCCAATAAAATTTAATTTAAAAAATAAAATAAAAATATTGGGGCTACCAAAACAAAACAAAACACCCCAACAGTCTGATGTCACAGTTATCTAAGTCCTATATCTGGTGGGCTTGGCTAATTTTTCCTGCTCTGGGTTTCACAAGGCCAATTTTAAGGCGTCAGTAGGTCCTATTCCCTTTTCTTCTCTCCTGTTTCTCTAGGAGAGAATCCTGTCCCAGGCTCATTTAGGTTGTTGCTGAATTTAGTTACTTGTAGTTGTAGGCCTGAGGTCCCAGTTTCCTTGCTGGCTGCCAGCCCCGCGTCATTCTCGGTTTCTAGAGGCCACTTGAACTCCCTGACTTGAGGTCCCTTCCTACATCTTCATCCATCAAGGGTGGGCTGAGTCCTTCCCACACTGAATCTCTCTCTGACCTACCCTTCTGCCTCATCTCTCTTCTACCCTCTTTTGCTGCATCTCTCTGGCTCCCGGAAGCTACATTTCACTGCCTTTAAGGACCCAAGTGATTAGATTTGGCCAATTTAGACAGTCCAGGCTACCCCCTGCCACAGGGTCCATAACCTGTGACATAATTATGTCTGCCAAGTTGCTTTTGCACATGAAACAAATGTAGATTGGTTTCCTGTGGTTGTTGTAACAAATTACAGTAAGTCCCCTAAATACCAACCAGTTCCATTCCAAGACATGTCTGTAAGTCCAAGTTGTTCATAAGTCCAACAAAGTTAGCCAAGATACCCAACTAACACAGTCAGTTATATAGTACTATACTGTAAAAGGTTTATAATATTGGGTTAGATAAAATGTACCTTCAGTTTTTAAGTAAAAATAAAAGACAGTTTTCATTTTCACCAAGAACTTTATTGAACAACATATTCACCATTTTGTTTCACTACCGTCTGCCTCCATCTTCTCAACTTTTTATCTTTTTGAGCAAAGAACTATTCCAGGTGCCTTTTACAGTCTTTCCATGAACTGAACTTTTTATCCATTAAGAGAAACTTTTATAAAGACTGAAATAAATAGACATCTGAAGGTGAGGTGTCTTGTGAATACACAGATGAATCATAACTTTCCAGCCAAGCTGTAACAGTTTTTGCCTGTTTATCAAAGAAATATGCAGTCTTGCATTATCCTGTTGGGAGACTGAGTTTTCTGTTGACTAATTTCAGATGCTTTTCATCACGTGCTGCTTTCATTTTGTCTAACTGGGAGCAGTACTTGGACTTAATTCTTTCTTTTTCTTGGAGGAGCTCATAACAGAGGAGTCTCTTCCAACCCACCGTATACAAAACATCACCTTCTTTGAATGAAGAGCAGCCTTAGTGGTGGTTGGTGGTGGTTCACTATCTCTTCCATTCTACATTATTGTACAGTATCCACTTCATTGCTCATCACAATTTGTTAATAGAACGTTTTTGTTATGTTTAAGAAGAGAATTGTATGTGGAAATATGGTCAAGAAGGTTTTTTTTCACTTCACTTGTGTGGAATCCAACTACCAAAGTGATGAACATAATCAAGCTGGAGCAAATGATTTTCAGTGCTCGATGTGAGTATTTTGTGTATGTTGGCTATCTCCCAAGTGGTATAACGCTGACTGTTCTCAATTAATGTCTCGATCTGATCACTATCAACTGCAACTGGTCTGCCTGACTGTGGCGCATTGTCTAGTGAGGTATCGCTGGGACAAAAAGTGCAAAAGTGTACTTTCGGCACTTTTGATCAGTCACAGCATCTTCTCCATACGGTGCACAAATCTTTTTCTGCATTTCAGTTGTGTTTTTATCTTTCTTGAAATAATAAAGCATAATATGCCGATAATGTTGCTTTTTACTTCCATCTTCAATATAAAAATGCTACACAAAAATTCACCAATTTTGATTTTTTTAAAAAAATGCATGTTGACATGACAGATGTCACACTATACAATCTAACAAAATTGTTTTGAATGACAGCTAAGCACTACTAGAGCCAACTTATAAAAAAAAACAAAAGGGACTTTGGGGCCAACCCAATACTTCCCATGCAAATAACACATAAAAAAGAAACACAAAAAATAAAGAAGACATTTTTACAGGATAGTACCTTGAAAAGTACAGCAGTACAATACCACAGCTGGAACTGCGTAAACAGGCAAGAGAAGTTATTGACTAGAGGAGGGAGAGAAGGTGGGAGATGGTAGAGCGGAAGGACTGTCAGCAATAGAAAACGGAGGGCAAGCTGTAATTTCACTCACACCTGACCCTGATGGCAAAGGTTCTGGTTCCTTGCTGGATTCAATTCTATCTACCCTCTTGAAACAAATGATCCAGCGATGTCTGGGAAGTAGTTGTTTTTTCCTCATCATAGATGACACGGTAGCACTAGACTGCATTCTGAACAGCTGCTTCAACCTTCGTGGACCATTCTATGTTCGGGTCCTGCATGTCAAAAGCTAACAGTGCCTCCTCAGATAAAGAAAAACCCCTTGTCACTCCTGTGGCGTGAATTCCTTCGGCTCCTCAGCAGTATCAGCTACATCCCCACTGCTTTTACACGTGTTTCTGGGCATCCTGGGTTTGAAATAAAGATACTGTCTTACTGTACTCTACCCAGTACTGCATGCAAAGTACACAGAAGCACAGCCACTCTTTGAGGATGCATGCACAGACAATGCACACCAGACGCGTGAACACATGTTCACATCTTTGAAACTTTGCAGCTTCAAGGTTGCTATGTAAGGGACTTACTGTGCCACAAATTTGGTAAACTAAAATAACACAAATTGATTATCTTGCAGTTCTGGAGAGCAGAGTCCCCAGATCAGGGTGCTGGCAGGACTGTGGTCTCTCCAGAGGCTCTAAGTGAGAACCGATTTCCTTGCCTTCAGCTTCTTGAGGCCACCCGCATTCCTTGGCTCACGGTCCCTTCCTTTATTTTCGAGGCCAGCAGCACAGCATCTTCACATTCCTCTTTCTTCCTCTCTCCCTACTTCCACTGCCATCTCCTCTGACTCTGACCCCCCTGTCTCTTATAAGACCCCTTGTGATTACATTATGTTTACCTGGATAACCTACATCTCAAGATCCTTAACTGAAAGAAAACCTGCTGCAGAGGAAAGAGGGCTGATTAAGGAGAAAACACGGTGAGGAAATAAACACTAAATTAAAATTAATGTCAGGAGTGATCGAAGTCTGCATAAAAACTTCAGACAACTGAAATGAAGTGCAGGACTATCTTGAAATATTCTCCTAAGAAGTGAAGTGATAAGTGGGAAGCAATAAAGAGATTAAAACCATAAGGACAAAACAGTAAAACAGATGATTCAACTGAAGAGTTATTAAGCTCCTGAAGGAAGAAGCATTAAGATCAAAAGGCAAACGACAAACTGAGGGAAATGTTGGCCATGTATGGCAGATCAGGTGTTAATAGTTTTAAGGGAGAAAGCTTTTTCAGTAGCATAAGAAAGTGCATAAACAGATTATTCATAAAGAAATACAGAGGGTTCTCTGGTGACCAGTGGTTAGAAATCTGCCTTGCAATGCAGGGGACATTGGTTGAATCTCTAGTCTGAGATGAATCCACATGCCGCCGGACAGCTAAGCCTGTGTACCACAACTACTGAAAACGCTCTAGAGCCTGCAAACTGCAGCTCCTGAGTCTATGTGCCACGGCTACTGAACACGCTCTAGAGCCTGCAAACCGCAGCTCCTGAGTCTGTGTGCCACGGCTACTGAAGCCTGAGCGCCCTAGAACCTGTGCTCCGCAACAAGAGAAGCCATTGCAAGGAGAAGCCCGACTAGAATCCCGCAACTAGAGAGCAGCCCCCACACAGCAACAAAGCCCCATCACAGCCAAAAACAAACAAACAAAAAATACGTTCTTTTTAAAAAAGAAATACAAATGCCCAGTACAAACATGATAAAATTTCAACTTCCCTAACCATCCAGGAAATAAGGATTAACATGAAATATTACTCACTTCTAAAAAGGACAGATATCATTTGTATGCTATACAAATATATAATAAACAGTAATACTCAGTTCTGGCAAGGATGTGGTAACCTGAATATTCTCAAAAATAGCTGATGTGGGTGTAAACTGGCATAAACTTTTGGGAGGCAGTATGTATCAAGAACTGGAAAAATGGTTTATTGGTTTTCCTGTAAATTCTAAAGTATTTTCTAAAGCAGGAATCAGAGTTATGGAAAAAAAAACTTAGATTTAGAGGTGTTCATTGCAGTTATCCATAATAGTTTTTTTAAAATTCTGAATATCCAGTCACAGAGGAATACTAAATACTTTCTTGTGCATCTGTACATCTTGAACAGCTGGCAAACTTTTTCTGTAAAGGACTAACTAGTAAATATTTGCAGGCCTTGTGGTCTCCACTGCAATGACTCAGCTTAGCTGCTGCAGTATAAAAGCAGCCATAAGCAATATGTAACGAATGAGTGCAGCAATGTTCCAATAAACGTTGTTTTAAAAACAGGGCCAGACTGATGCAACCTCTGATCTATATGATGATATGTTATATAATGCTAAAACCTGTGTTTTGATAAACATTGAATAAGTAAGTTAGTAAAAGTTGGGAAACTAAATAGAATATAGTATCAAAATAAGAAAAACTTGGTGGGAAACAACACAAAGGTATGTATGTTGATCATTGCTTGAAGGTTGAACTACCTTGATGTTGGTTTTCTTCTTTATAATTTTGGGGGGTATTTTTCAAATTTTCTCCACAATAAGTGCATTTTTGTTTTATAATCTAAAAATGATATATACATTAAGATGCTTTTATAGAACATAAGAATCAATTAAAAATAGTCCTCCAGGGATGATGGAATCATGGATGAATTAAAAAATAGTTTTATGGTATTTAAGTTGATCTCATAAAGAGAGTTTTTAAATTTCAAAAATGAGGAAAACTACTTTTGTGTCAGTGCAAACTCTAGATATGTTCTTGACCAAAAGATTACTTAATTCTATTTGGAGCAAAAGTTCTGTGGAAACAATAATGTAATAATTGTAAGACAAATGAACCCCAGAGGCAGAAATGTGATTTAATCACAGGGATGTGTTAAATTTGTTTTCAGAATCAAATTTCTTCTCTTTCCCTGCTAATGACCATTTGTCTCTTTATATTTTTAGACTTATAAATAGCATGCTATTTTCTGATGTTTGCTGCTGTTTTAGTTGCTAAAGTTGTGTCTGACTCTTGGGACCCCATGGATGGTACCCTGTCAGACTCCTCTGTCCATGAAATTTCCCAGGCAAGAAGAATACGGGAGTGGGTTGCCATTTCCTCTTCCAAGGGATCTTCTCGATCCAGGGACTGAACCAGCGTCTCTTGCACTGCAGGCAGGTTCTTCCCCCTGAGCAACCAGGGGAGCTTTCTGATGTGTATTAGGTAATTTCTCGGGAGGCCCTGGCTGCTGCCGATGGATGTCCCATTTAGGCAGCACGGGTAATGACTCTGCTCAGCACCGATCCGTGGTGGCTCAGCACTGTGCTGGTACTTTACACAGGTGATAGACGTGACTTTCATCTCCATGCCAAGAGGTAGACACTGCTGTGCCAATCTTACAGACGAGAACACTGACATTCAGAGGTGATTTTGCCAAAATCACGTAGGGTATAGACCATTTCTGTATGACACTGGAATCTGTGCTTTTGCTACTACAGTGAACTCCCCTCAATCAATAAGCAAGTTTCAAACTTTTACACCTAAAATAGTTTAAGACACTAAAGTGGAGATAAGTTAAAATTTTTTCTTAATAATTGATTTTTTTTAATGTAATTTTCTTTCAGGGGGCTGATATTTCCAAATGCTTGGGGCTAGTGTACGGGATGATCCGGGGAGATGGTGTGGGGTGGGAGGCGGGAGGGGGCTTCGGCATTGGGAGATCGTGTACACCTGTGACTGATTCATGTCAATGTATGGCAAAATTCATACAGTAAAGTAGAATAAAGTATTTAAAAAAATTGCTTGCACACACTGATGACAAAGACTGAAAACAGAGAGTCTGTAGAAGCAAAGAGACCTCAGTGCATTTTGCTGACGCACACGTAACTGGAAATAAAAATGCCTTCAGTTGTCACAGAACTACTAGAGGACACAAAAGTGAGAAATGGAAATGAAGGTCATTCTAGAATTTTAGCTTTGATCGGAACACCCAGGAAGTTTGTAAAAAGACTAATTCCCTGCCTTTGCCCTGAAGGTTTCTGCTTCAGCAGATCTGGGGTAGAGTCAGAAATCAGCATTTTCAACAAGCTCCCATATTATTCTGATTCAGATGGTGCAAAGGCCTCCCCTTAGAAATATCAGGCTAGACAACTATCAGAGGTTACAGCATTTTCCTACAATTATGGGCAGATCCATGTGGTTCCAGGTTCAAGCTGAAATGCTGTGCTGGGTCTTGAAGATGTCTCATTAAAGATGCTGGTGGTTTGTCTCTCCCCTGCCCCAGCAGGTTGTCAGCTCAGCCATGAGAGTGGAACACACATATATGAGCTCATTTCCAGAAAAAATTGGGGGTTGGGGGCATATGGTCCAGGGATTGGCGGAAGTCATTGACTGAGCAGCTGTTCCACTTCTGGAAATTGATCAACTTAAGCACATTTTAATTTGCCTTCTGGTTGGTTTCTTGCCATTCCCTTCTCCAGGGGATTTTCACAACCCAGGGATCAAACCTGAGTCTCCTGCATTGCAGACAGATTCTTTACCCTCTGAGCTATTAGGGAAACTCTATTTGTATTTTAGTAACATAATGTTTAATCTTGAATGGGGAAGCACAAGATTATTCTGAAAAGAAAAATCAAACAAGCTAGCAAATTTATGTAATAATGATTTGCCAATAAAGATGAAAATCCTTCCTGGATGTATTTCATTCAGAAGACTTTCCAGATTTTGTAACAGGAAGGATACAGTTGAGTAATCTTGGAGAAGTTTGAGACATTGACACGGAATCCAGTGGGAAATGTGACTATTTGCTTTGTGGGGTGTGTATGGCGTTAGAGATGGGGTCTCAGTATGATGTGGGTGATTCCATTGCCTGGAATCAAGAATGGCTCACTAAGGTTTCTGTGGCTTCTGTATGAGCAAGAATTTGTTCTCAGGGGTCCTTCTGGTCCTAGGACACTTGCCTTTCCTGGGAATTGACTATGCAAAAGGCACTGTGCATTCTGGGTCTTTTCACATCGCCCCGGGGCATATGGCTCAGTGGAAGGAATTGGCTTGAAGCTTGCAGGTCTATCTTTAAGTTCCAGCCTGGCCACTTGCCAGGTTTTTGCCCCCGAGCAAGGCACATCACCTCTATGAGCCATTGTTTCCACATTTATAGGGCATGAGTAAAACTTCAACAAATAAAACATATTGGGTTGGCCAAAAGGTTTGTTGGATTGTTTTCTATAAGATGGCTCTAGTAGCACTTGGTTGTCTTTAACTTCATTTGAAACCATTTTGTTAGACTGTATTGTGACATCTATCATATCAACGTGCATTTAAAAAACCTTATCAAAATTAGTGAGTTTTTGTGTAGTTATTTTAGTATTGAAGACAGAAGGAAGAAGCGACATTTTTATTATGCTTTATTATTTCAAGCAAGGTAAAAATGCAACTGAAGCAAAAAAAGCTTTGTGCAGTGTATGGAGAAGGTGCTGTGACTGGGCGAATGTGTCAAAAGTGGTTTGAGAAGTTTCATGCTAGAGAATTCGTGCTGGAGGATGCTCCACAGTTAAGGTAGTGGAACAAAATGGTGAATACGTTGTTCAATAAAGTTCTTGGTGAAAAGGAAAATATGTCTTTTATTTTTACTTAAAAACCAAAGGAAATCTGTAGCCAACCCAATAGGTATATAAGCTTTGTAAGTATTATATAAGCTATATGTTTGGTTCCCAGGGAAGGCAACTGAGCTTCCTAACATTTTGGTTTTGCCTGTTTAGATTCTGCTACACTAGTATCAGGCTTCCCTGGTGGCTCAGATGGTAAAGAATCCGCCTACAATGTGGGAGACCTGGGTTCGATCCCTGGGTTGGGACGATCCCCTGGAGAAGGGAAAGGCAACCCACTCCAGTATTCTTGCCTGGAGAAGTCCATGAGGTTACAAAGAGTCAGACAGGACTGAGTGATTAAAACACACACACAGACACACACACACAGTACCACTGGGCGAAGAATATCTTTTCTCAAGGTGAATACACTCACGGGACTCTACTCATTCAGATTTATTGCTATTTGTCAAGTGACTATTACTCTGCTTTGATCACACTTGGTGCGTGCTGGTGGCTTTACTCACCTGATTCTCTTTCAGTGTTATCTGCCCCTGCTCCTTGCACCCAATGAAGGTTCTAACACATCTAAAAACCTTCTCATTTTGGTGTACTCTCTGAACAAAGTTGGCTGGAAAGAAGCCAATTCTGTCTTGAATTTTCCCCTGAAAGCAAAAGAGAGGCATGCAGCCATAACTGTAGCATTCACGGTGATGATAGTTACCAAATGATTTTTCTTAAAGAAAAAGAAATACTTACTTTCCACCAGTCTTCATTAGAGTCCTCTAGAAGAGTAATCATGTCTCCTGGCCTAAAATGAAGAATGAGTTGGGTGGAGGGTAGAGGGGGTGAAAAAGAGAAAGATGGCATTTTCAAGTCAGAAGTGGTAGCTTTTCACTCACCCAAATAATACTAAAATAAAAATGACTTTAATCTGCTCTTCCCACCCATGAAAGTAGCTTTGTTAGAGGCTGAATGTATTAATATTTTGTTAAACTTTATTTTTATACACAGATGATCATCTCTGCATTGTAAAAATCTCTAAAATGTGGAAGTCTAAAATATGAAAACTGGAGTTTTTACCTATTCTGCCCCGTAATCCTCCTCCCACTGTCCAGAGGGGACCACTGTTGGTAGTTTCCTGTGTCTCCTTCTGGACTCTTTTCCACGCACTGACATTTATAGAGAGATATGTAGGTGTATTTGCTGTTTCTTATGTCTCCCATCGACATCTAGCATGAGGCATTGTCTTTATTATTAGCTGCATCTTCTCAGTACCTTCTTGAAACCACTTTTACTTAATTTCCATTGCCCTTGTCTGCCACTTTTCATATTGGTATAATCAGGAAGCTTGTTTTAGACTTGTGTGTGTGTGCATGTTATATCCTTCATTAGGAATTACTTGGGTTTAACTGAAGACTTACATGATGTTTCTGCTATGGGTATTGTAGATACGGTGATTACCATCTCTAATTTGATTTTCACATCCACCTCTGTGTTGTGTGTGTGTTTGTATGTATGTGTCTTTTATTCCTTCTACTCAGCACCTTAATGGCACTTTTACTATCTGAAGACTCATATTATTTTTCAACTTGGGAAAACCTTGTCCACTATTTTTTTCACTCTTTTCTCCTAGTCATTTTCTTCTTCTTTTTTCCTGGAATTTCTAGTCAACATGTGTTGGACTTTCTAGATCAATCATCTATATCCTTTGTCTTTCTTACACATTTTCTGTCTTTAACAAGAAATCTAGTGTAAACATTTTCTCAATTTAATCTTCCTAATTGCTTAGTTTGTGTATGGGCTTATCTCTTATAATATTTATATTTATTACAGTACTGAGGGTTTTAGGGAAAATTTAATTTCCAAGAGTTCTTTATCATTTTCTGAATGTCTCCTTTTCATATTTGTCAACTTTATCTTATGGACGGAAGAGCATGATGGATGTTGCTGAGGATATTATTAGATATTAAAAACAATATTTCTTCCCTTTATTCAATTTGTTTCCATTAGGATTAGTTTTATTGTTCTTTGTCTTACTGCTTCTTTTTTTGGTTTTGGTTGTGCCG
>SJYC01150843.1:0-49112 GCA_006408675.1 Madoqua kirkii | reverse complement strand
GGAAGTCATTGACTGAGCAGCTGTTCCACTTCTGGAAATTGATCAACTTAAGCACATTTTAATTTGCCTTCTGGTTGGTTTCTTGCCATTCCCTTCTCCAGGGGATTTTCACAACCCAGGGATCAAACCTGAGTCTCCTGCATTGCAGACAGATTCTTTACCCTCTGAGCTATTAGGGAAACTCTATTTGTATTTTAGTAACATAATGTTTAATCTTGAATGGGGAAGCACAAGATTATTCTGAAAAGAAAAATCAAACAAGCTAGCAAATTTATGTAATAATGATTTGCCAATAAAGATGAAAATCCTTCCTGGATGTATTTCATTCAGAAGACTTTCCAGATTTTGTAACAGGAAGGATACAGTTGAGTAATCTTGGAGAAGTTTGAGACATTGACACGGAATCCAGATGGGAAATGTGACTATTTGCTTTGTGGGGTGTGTATGGCGTTAGAGATGGGGTCTCAGTATGATGTGGGTGATTCCATTGCCTGGAATCAAGAATGGCTCACTAAGGTTTCTGTGGCTTCTGTATGAGCAAGAATTTGTTCTCAGGGGTCCTTCTGGTCCTAGGACACTTGCCTTTCCTGGGAATTGACTATGCAAAAGGCACTGTGCATTCTGGGTCTTTTCACATCGCCCCGGGGCATATGGCTCAGTGGAAGGAATTGGCTTGAAGCTTGCAGGTCTATCTTTAAGTTCCAGCCTGGCCACTTGCCAGGTTTTTGCCCCCGAGCAAGGCACATCACCTCTATGAGCCATTGTTTCCACATTTATAGGGCATGAGTAAAACTTCAACAAATAAAACATATTGGGTTGGCCAAAAGGTTTGTTGGATTGTTTTCTATAAGATGGCTCTAGTAGCACTTGGTTGTCTTTAACTTCATTTGAAACCATTTTGTTAGACTGTATTGTGACATCTATCATATCAACGTGCATTTAAAAAACCTTATCAAAATTAGTGAGTTTTTGTGTAGTTATTTTAGTATTGAAGACAGAAGGAAGAAGCGACATTTTTATTATGCTTTATTATTTCAAGCAAGGTAAAAATGCAACTGAAGCAAAAAAAGCTTTGTGCAGTGTATGGAGAAGGTGCTGTGACTGGGCGAATGTGTCAAAAGTGGTTTGAGAAGTTTCATGCTAGAGAATTCGTGCTGGAGGATGCTCCACAGTTAAGGTAGTGGAACAAAATGGTGAATACGTTGTTCAATAAAGTTCTTGGTGAAAAGGAAAATATGTCTTTTATTTTTACTTAAAAACCAAAGGAAATCTGTAGCCAACCCAATAGGTATATAAGCTTTGTAAGTATTATATAAGCTATATGTTTGGTTCCCAGGGAAGGCAACTGAGCTTCCTAACATTTTGGTTTTGCCTGTTTAGATTCTGCTACACTAGTATCAGGCTTCCCTGGTGGCTCAGATGGTAAAGAATCTGCCTACAATGTGGGAGACCTGGGTTCGATCCCTGGGTTGGGACGATCCCCTGGAGAAGGGAAAGGCAACCCACTCCAGTATTCTTGCCTGGAGAAGTCCATGAGGTTACAAAGAGTCAGACAGGACTGAGTGATTAAAACACACACACAGACACACACACACAGTACCACTGGGCGAAGAATATCTTTTCTCAAGGTGAATACACTCACGGGACTCTACTCATTCAGATTTATTGCTATTTGTCAAGTGACTATTACTCTGCTTTGATCACACTTGGTGCGTGCTGGTGGCTTTACTCACCTGATTCTCTTTCAGTGTTATCTGCCCCTGCTCCTTGCACCCAATGAAGGTTCTAACACATCTAAAAACCTTCTCATTTTGGTGTACTCTCTGAACAAAGTTGGCTGGAAAGAAGCCAATTCTGTCTTGAATTTTCCCCTGAAAGCAAAAGAGAGGCATGCAGCCATAACTGTAGCATTCACGGTGATGATAGTTACCAAATGATTTTTCTTAAAGAAAAAGAAATACTTACTTTCCACCAGTCTTCATTAGAGTCCTCTAGAAGAGTAATCATGTCTCCTGGCCTAAAATGAAGAATGAGTTGGGTGGAGGGTAGAGGGGGTGAAAAAGAGAAGATGGCATTTTCAAGTCAGAAGTGGTAGCTTTTCACTCACCCAAATAATACTAAAATAAAAATGACTTTAATCTGCTCTTCCCACCCATGAAAGTAGCTTTGTTAGAGGCTGAATGTATTAATATTTTGTTAAACTTTATTTTTATACACAGATGATCATCTCTGCATTGTAAAAATCTCTAAAATGTGGAAGTCTAAAATATGAAAACTGGAGTTTTTACCTATTCTGCCCCGTAATCCTCCTCCCACTGTCCAGAGGGGACCACTGTTGGTAGTTTCCTGTGTCTCCTTCTGGACTCTTTTCCACGCACTGACATTTATAGAGAGATATGTAGGTGTATTTGCTGTTTCTTATGTCTCCCATCGACATCTAGCATGAGGCATTGTCTTTATTATTAGCTGCATCTTCTCAGTACCTTCTTGAAACCACTTTTACTTAATTTCCATTGCCCTTGTCTGCCACTTTTCATATTGGTATAATCAGGAAGCTTGTTTTAGACTTGTGTGTGTGTGCATGTTATATCCTTCATTAGGAATTACTTGGGTTTAACTGAAGACTTACATGATGTTTCTGCTATGGGTATTGTAGATACGGTGATTACCATCTCTAATTTGATTTTCACATCCACCTCTGTGTTGTGTGTGTGTTTGTATGTATGTGTCTTTTATTCCTTCTACTCAGCACCTTAATGGCACTTTTACTATCTGAAGACTCATATTATTTTTCAACTTGGGAAAACCTTGTCCACTATTTTTTTCACTCTTTTCTCCTAGTCATTTTCTTCTTCTTTTTTCCTGGAATTTCTAGTCAACATGTGTTGGACTTTCTAGATCAATCATCTATATCCTTTGTCTTTCTTACACATTTTCTGTCTTTAACAAGAAATCTAGTGTAAACATTTTCTCAATTTAATCTTCCTAATTGCTTAGTTTGTGTATGGGCTTATCTCTTATAATATTTATATTTATTACAGTACTGAGGGTTTTAGGGAAAATTTAATTTCCAAGAGTTCTTTATCATTTTCTGAATGTCTCCTTTTCATATTTGTCAACTTTATCTTATGGACGGAAGAGCATGATGGATGTTGCTGAGGATATTATTAGATATTAAAAACAATATTTCTTCCCTTTATTCAATTTGTTTCCATTAGGATTAGTTTTATTGTTCTTTGTCTTACTGCTTCTTTTTTTGGTTTTGGTTGTGCCGAGCAGCATTTGGGATCTTAGTTCCCCGAGCAGGGATTGAACCCATGCCCCCTGCAACAGGAGCACAGTTTATCTTAATACTTCACTTTTCCTTCATGTCAAGGGATTTTGTCCTGCACCTGTGTTTCTGGCTATTTCTTTATATTCATAACTGAAAACACAGGGTATGAATCTCTGGGTGATTCTCCACTATCAAATACATCTGCGTCTGCAATGTGTGAGGACTAATTTCAAGTCTGCTTAAGACAGCAGGGTGTGTCAGTTGATGCATCTCATCTTTGGATGCTTGAAAGTATAGCAGACAAGCAGTTTGGGGACTCCCACCACCACCCCAAGGGCAAAAACAAGGGCGGCTTTCTTAACCCTGGGAAGGAGAAGGTTCATTTATTTTCCTCCAAGTATAGCTGCCTTTTCCTTCCCTACCACTCTCTAACAAGCTCCGGAGGTCCAGAACTACTTCCAATTCTTTTTCTTTCTCAGTCTTTTGGGCTGCACAGGGGCACACTTCCCTGGGCACGGGTTCCCTTTCTTAGAGCACAGGTGATGGTTTAATTCTAGAGTCAAACACCACTGCTGCCTATTGTTCACTCTAAGTAGTAATAATGGGTTATGAATGAACACTGTTGGGACTCAGTATCAGTTATATATTGCTGTGATAATGCTGTGTAACAAACAATCCCCAAATCTCAAAGGTTCACTGACATTCTCGGGGGCCGGCTGGGATGACTGGGGGTGATTTCGCCTTATTCCATGTTGCTCATACCCAAGAAGGCCAGTTTGGACATTCATGGCATTGCCAGGGCAGCAAACGGAGATGTGAAAAACACGTAAGGCTTCTAATGAGTAGGCTCAGAACTGACACACTGTCATTCTGCCTCAAAGCAACTCTGGTGAAAGGAATTGGAAAGTCTCATGGCAAAGAGCATGGATAGCGGGACAGTGATGAATTGGGGCCATTAGGGCAATTCAGCCACGGGGACACCTGCGTGCCCTTCTGTGAGATCAGTGTCTGTTTGAATATGCTCTTACACAGATGTTTCTCTCTGAGCATTCTTTGGACTCTGGTCATCTTCTTTGACTCTATTTGCTGTAGTCTCCCAAGAAAGTCCCAAGATGTGGGGGTTTCTGATAGTGTTCTTCTTATTTTCTATACTATTACGGAGATATTCTTAGAAAAATGGATTTCTCACACTTGAAGGGATTGGCGCAAGAAGGGAAGCAGATTTGTGTGCTCCCTTTGCTATTCTGGTTCAATCTTCTCTGCTGCCGTTTTCAATTCTCAGTTAATATCTATCTTTGTAGGGGATTCCAAGTATAACAGGCTTGTTACACCTGAAGCATTAACCACAACTGGCATTTTGGTATTTCAACAGTCACAGTTTTATGCTGATGCCACAGAAAGCGAGGAGGATGAAAATCACTCTTTTCCCAGGTGAGGGATTTAATTAAGCAGTAAGGATGAAAGTCGATGTAGAAGAATGCTTCTAGCTCCAGCAGATTTATTTAACCTAGTAACCTAAGAAACTGTGTGTTAGCATCAACTAGAGTGACTTTGCTGATGGTCTGGCAGAAATTATAAGCAGGGAATCAAAACTGGAAGAGGCATCTTTCCCTGGGTGTAAAACAGTGCTGCCTGAATTCAACCTCTATTTAAAAAAAAATGTATTTATTTATTTGACTGCATCAGGTCTTAGTTGCAGCATGCAAACTCTTAGCTGAAGCACATGCGGTCTAGTTCTCTGACAGGGATTGAACTTGGGTTCCCCTGCATTGCAGAACGTGGAGTCAGCCACTGGATCACCAGGGAAGTCCCTCCAACATCTATTTTTATGGTCTGGATGGTCAATCTTGACTATGCCCATAGGTGGGCATGGTCCCAGAGCCCATGACCCATGTGAAATAAATCACACATTAGAATAAAGCACTGACTGGAATACAAGTTATATTTTTATGAGAAAGATCAGATATCTTGACAGTGTGATGGGGATTCTGTCTTAGGAAAGAGCGCTGCCAGCAAATTGCTGAAAATTGCTTGGTGAGTGAGGAGAATTACATTCATCTCTTTATCCTTTGCTGTTCTGTTTACCTGCTCATTCCACAAATATTCTAGACCACTGACTCTGAAAGGATGATTTTACTAGGGATTGGGTATACTTTGCGGAGTAAAGGCCTATGGGAGCTAATATTCTAGTGAGAAAGACAGATAATAACTAAGCAAATGCATAATTAAACACTTCATAAATAATAAATATAGAATGTGTATGCATAACTAATAAATATATAATTGCAAATTGTCTTCAGGGCTATCAGGGAAATAAACAGGATGCATAAAGAGTGAGTGATTCCTACTGATACGACTTAAATACTCTAATCAGGAGGCAGAGACAGCTACTGTGGTTTTCATTTTGGGAACCATCTTGCTTTAGGGTGGTACTTGAACCCAAAACAACAACAACAACTCTCTAATATCTGGGTTGGTACATGTGTGGCTTCTGCGGCTTCTGCAGCCCTCTTGCCTCTGCCTGGCACCGCCCCCCTCCCCTGCTCCCCGGCAATCTCAGCATTCTTTCCCACTGAGCGCCCCTTAGATCCTTTCCCACTCCGGGCTCTGGGCAGTTGATCTGAGCAGGCACGTAAGGTAAAACCATTCAGTGTAATGTAATATTTTTAACTTATTAAAAAAAAATGCCTTGACCCACTTTGAAACTCTGTCTAGGGACTGATCAGTTCCTCTTAGACAACTGATTAAATTAACAATCCGAAATGCCTCCCTTTTGGGGCTCGAATGCTCTGGGGCACTGTGTACCAGCCGCATCCTTAACTGCCCTGGCGTGGGTTCCGGACAGCTCAGGACAGCCTCTGTGCCTGGAGCCTGGGACATTATTCAAATTAGCTAACCCGTGGGGAGCCTGGGAAACCTCACTAACCCAGCTGCTGACCACATGTAAGCTGCCCCTACAGCTCCAGCTGCCGTCACCCCGACTCCCCAGCCGCTGGTGTGGTCCTGTGTGGGTGAACCACACACTTCACTCTCAACTGTGGGTTCTCTTCTAACCTGTTCTCAGCTTAGTCCTCTTCCCCTTCCTCTGCCCACCTGCTCTCCTGAGGCAGAGTCTCGCCATGGGTCTTGGTAGAATGGAGGCCTAAGGCTTAAAATTCTCCTTCCCGGGTTGTTCCTAGGATGGACACCGCCAGGCTGACTCTCTGCCTCCAGCTGTTTTACGCCTCTCAGTTGACTGGAGCCCTTTCCATGAAATAGTTCTTTCTTATTTTGTGTTAGCAAACTCTGTTAGTAGGAAATCCTGCTCTGGTCTATCGGTTATTTTCTTTCTTTTAGTAGTAGTAGTTTGTCGCTGAGTCGTGCCCGACTCTTTGCGATGCCGTGGACTGTAGCCTACCAGGCTCCTCCCTCCAGGGGATTCCCCAGGCAAGAGTACTGCAGTGGGTTGTCATTTCCTTCTCCAGGGGATCTTCCCGACCCAGGGCTTGAACCTGGGTCTCCCGCATTCCAGGCAGACGCTTTAACCTCTGAGCTACCAGGGAAGCCCTTTTAGGTGACTTTATATTCGGATCCATTATATATAGATTTTATAATTTAACCCTTTATTTCCAAACCTTGGAGATGAACTCCAAAGAAAGTGAAAGTCGCTTAGTTGTACTGGACTCTTTGTGACCCCATGGACTATATACAGTCCAGGGAAGATGAACTCATCTGGCTTCCAAATACTTAAAAAAGTTTGTGCATGCTAAGTCACTCAGTCTTGTCTGACTCTGTGACACTATGGACCATAGCCCATCAGGGCCCTCTGTCCATGGGATTCTCCAGGCAATAATACTGGAGTAGGTTGCCATGCCCTCCTCTGGGGGATCTTCCTGTTTCTTTTGCTTCATTCAATCAATCAGAACATCCTAAGTTCAAGTAAAAATTCTGCTGCATTGTAACCCAAAATTATGTTGTTTTTGTTCAGTTGCTCAGTCGTGTCCAACTCTTTGCACCCCTATGGACTGCAGCACGCCAGGTTTCCCTGTCCTTCACCATCTCCTGGAGTTTGCTCAAACTCATGTCCATTGAGTCAGAGATGCCATCCAGCCATCTCATCCTCTGTTGTCCCCTTCTTCTCCTGCCTTCAATCTTTCCCAGCATCAAGGTCTTTTCCAATGAGCTGGCTCTTTGCATCAGGTGGCCAAAGTACTGGAGAATTATATACATTGATAAAATGTACAAATGCACTTCAGAAACAGTCCAGTTTGGAGCGGAGAGATCAGAACACCGTAGCTGGCCTTTTTGTTTGCTCAGTAAAATGGGTCTTAAACCTTTAGGAAGACTTTCAGGTTGCCTATATCATGATTCAGGGAACATTTTAAAATTCTGAGGAAACTGTGGGCTATCCACAGGGGTAGGAAGAAAGTAACAAAGCTAACTACAGAATCATGGCTTTGCGGTGAGGAGGACAGAGTTTATTTGTGAGTGTGTATATGTGTGTTTACGTGTATGTGCGTGTGAGCTGGACAGTTGCTGTCTGGGGTCGTTTCCAGCAGTCCTCTGCTTCCTTCATTTGGTTTTCCACTTGGACACAGCAACCCATCTCGCCCTCACCCAGGTACACTGGTTTCAGGGACTGTGGGGGCACAATGTTCACAGAGCACATGAATGATGCAGGCAAGCCCAGCCATCTACAGGGAACTCTTCTGCAAGGTTAAGTTATAAAAATGCTTGAGCCTTCCATGGGTGGGGGCTCCCAGACGGTTGACTGTGAGCTGTCTTGAGGCCCCCCATCCAGCCTGTCTCTGGTCCCCACATAGAACACAGATTCCTATGGTTGGAGACAGTGACACCCTTTTAATGAGGTCACGTGTTAGGTCTTAGGTGTGTACTCAGGATAAGAAGATGCTTCAAAGCATCAGTCATCTTAACTATCAGGTGAAGATAATAATAGTACATTCCTTACTTTTTCAATGATTAAATGAGTTAGTACTTGAGAAACACATTTAGATAAGCCCACAAGAGATGGTAGTTATTATGGTTGTTAAGACACAGTTACTGTCCTCCAGATGTTGGTGTCTCAACTGGTAACTTAACAATATCACCGCTAAATGAGAAGAAATACACTCGAGGGGCATAGACACGTATGGAATTAAGCCCAAACAAAAATTCCAAACAAACATGCTTCTTTGAGACTGAGCTACCTCAATGATATTCACATAAGGACATACTCCAAGGTATCTATATCTCCCTCTCTCTATACAGTGAACTATATTGACTTTGCAAAGTTGCTATGTGAATTAAATGAGAAGACCTATGTGGAAGCCTTCAGCACTGTGAATGATATACAATAAAGGCTTAAAAATTATAATTTCCTTCTAAATATTTAGTTTTTCATTGGGATATGAGAAAATTCAGTGTCCCCTTAGGTTTCACAGGGACAACTGCTTAATGTAACAACCTTTGACCTCTTAAGTGGCTTCAAAAACTGACCTTTGATATAATTCAGAGTTTCAGGAAAGTTTCTCTCTCTTCACATTCCCACTCCCCCTTCTCTCCTCCCCTTGACTCCAGGTAGAGACCACAAAGTTGTGGCAGGCTCAGGGTCGGGGGGAGGAATCTACTGCCCATGTAGCTGACTTCAGGGGGGATGCTGGAAGGGTGCAGGTCCCCCTACCCAGAGCCTGGGGGAATGCAAAGTTCGCTGAATGAAGGGGGAGACTAGTAGCAATTACACACAAGAAAGAAGATCAAGAGAGACTTTCTCCCTAAGAGGGTTTGATTCCACCACTAAGTCCACTAAATCATGCTGCCTCTTGTGCCACTCAAACTTTGTGAAACTCCTTAGAATTTCCCATTTTACTCTGCAACTAGTTGGGGATTTTAAAAAATTTCTTACAGTTTCCCATTCATTAGGCAAAAAGAACCCCAAATCAAGCTCACATCAACCACTTGTATTCAGGCCAAACAAATCTCCTGGAGAAACCCAAGCCAAGGAGAACAGAAAAGTAAAAGTGAAAGTCACTCAGTCACATCCAGCTCTTTGTGATCCCGTGGACTATAGCCCGCCAGGCTCCTCTGTTCATGGGATTCTCTAGGCAAAAATACTGGAGTGGGTTACCATTCCCTTCTCGTGGGGATTTTCCCAAATCAAGGATCAAACCCATGTGTCCTGCATTGCAGGTGGTTTCATCACCATCTGAGCCACCAGAGAAAGCCTCAAGGGGAACAGAAAAGGAGCCAGCCAAACTGCTCCATTAGTTTCAGATCTATTGCTGAATTTTCCCCTAGACCCTTTCCTTGATTTCCATTATCCAGGTCTGGAGCCTTTAAAATCTTAGCATTCCCATTTTACTCTGCAACTAGTTGGGGATTTTAAAAAATTTCTTACAGTTTCCCATTCATTAGGCAAAAAGAACCCCAAATCAAGCTCACATCAACCACTTGTATTCAGGCCAAACAAATCTCCTGGAGAAACCCAAGCCAAGGAGAACAGAAAAGTAAAAGTGAAAGTCACTCAGTCGCATCCAGCTCTTTGTGATCCCGTGGACTATAGCCCGCCAGGCTCCTCTGTTCATGGGATTCTCTAGGCAAAAATACTGGAGTGGGTTACCATTCCCTTCTCGTGGGGATTTTCCCAAATCAAGGATCAAACCCATGTGTCCTGCATTGCAGGTGGTTTCATCACCATCTGAGCCACCAGAGAAAGCCTCAAGGGGAACAGAAAAGGAGCCAGCCAAACTGCTCCATTAGTTTCAGATCTATTGCTGAATTTTCCCCTAGACCCTTTCCTTGATTTCCATTATCCAGGTCTGGAGCCTTTAAAATCTTAGCATATGGTTAGGCAACAAGGAACTCCTGAACTCGGCAGTGTGATTTTGTCTTAAGCTTGGCATCCAGAAGACTTCCCTGCACCTTCTCAAGTCCAGACACCAGCTCAGAGAGAAAGCATTCAGCTAAATGAGATTTGGTAAATGTTCCTGAACTGTCACAGATCATGCTCTCCAGAACCTAATTGAAAAAGGCATTTGAGTGAGAGAGAGGCTGCTAAACACATTAGTGATATTCGGGAAGATCTGGGTTTCTTGACATAGCACAGCGTCAGAGCATAATATGCATCAGAGACTTTCCTCAAATAGCCCTTAATTACATTTTGATGTCCTGGTGACTGTGAAGATTATTCTTAAATCAAATTGGTGCATTAGAATTACATTTAGTTTTAATTAAGTTGATGCATTTGCCAAGCAGTAATGTACTTAAGAGAATGGAAACGAGACACGAAGTCTTATTTTGTTTAACACTGTCTCGAGGGCTCTCCTTTTCTTATTTTATGGAGGATTTATAAAACCTTAGAGTGAAGGACATTACCAAATAAACCACAGGCCAAAGCCCCAGTGCTGACCAGTGTATTGAGCACTGGCTGAGGATCAGAAACCTGCATCCCATTTGGGTGGCCGCTGGCTCACTGTTCATCTCAGGAGAAATCAGTTAAGTCACAGTTGTTCTCAAATCTGGCAGATTACCAGAGTCTAAGGGAATATTTAACCATACAGATTTCCAAGTGGGAATTGAGTCTCCAGTATGGGTGTAACCCAGGAGTCTCTATTTTAATAATGTTCTCCTGGAGATTCATACAGACTGTAACACGTGGTTTAATCATCCTAACCATTGTTCTCTCTTTTGCAAAAATGCTGCTTGCTAGAACCACCTCACATCAGTTGAAAGAAGGCAAGGGGCTGTCAGGGACAATTTGGAAGACTCTGAAATGGGCAAAACTGATGATTGATCTGGGGTGCTGTCTGGTGCCCCCTTCTGGGTCACCTCCCCCTTTTCAGTGTCTTTGAGCTACTGCACCTCTCTGCAATAATGCAAATGAGCCTTACTCTGAGAAACGTTAGTGAACTATGTCTGGCAGAAAGTAGTCAATGACTACCCTGTGAATATTATCTACTTTTGCACCTATTTGTAAGTTCACATCAGCACTCCTAATTGCCTAAATGTGGGTGCTGAGTGAATTTTCCTTTGAATCAGATGTGAAAGTGTATTGGTTCTCTCATTCATTAGTGATTCAAATTAAAATTCTGACATTAAAATGATTTTAATTTTAAAAAATTATCCTTGACCAGGAGTGACTTTTCATGAACCCCACTCTATAATCACAACAGTTCCTGTTCTTTTGAACCAAATTTAACAATCCAAATAGATTTATAAGGAGTAATGTGAGTGGCCAAAATTAACACATTATTTGAATCTGCTAATATAAACTGTCTTGCTTTTCAGAGAGGAAACCTACCACCTCAGTGTAGGATGGAAAGCCTGGGGTAGAAGAAAAACAAGTGGATGAAGAGTCTGCCTCCCCAGGTAACAGCTCCAAGCCTCTACTCCCACCTGTGGGTTCCTGGACTTGCTTCTTTCTCTCTCCCCTCTAAAGGGTAAAAGACCATAAATTGTCTCCTTGGAATATGAACTAAACAGCCAAGTGTCCATTTGCTAAGGTTTACTGGCTTTTAAGACAGTCTTTCCAGAATGAAGGCTGGAATGAATATAAGAATCTAAATATGCTCCTGCAGTGAATTTCCACAACTTCCTTTGTAATGGGATTTGCAATTGGCTTGCATCTGGCACCAGTTGTTCTTATAGTTGAATTATTCTTCTGTTACCCTTTCCTCAGTGGAAGAGAGAATGAATGACTGCCCACTGTTTAAGCCGTACAGGTACTCATGTCCACTCTTTCTGGAAGTCTTGGATGGGCTGTGATTTATCTCCTTAAATATTCCCTGGCTTCCCAAGGCTGCTTCAATGCCTTCTTTTTTAAAAAAAAATAATTAAATGAAATGATGCAGTGTAAATAACTTGACACACAGTGAAAGTGTTAGTTGCTCAGTTGTGTCCAACTCTTTGCACCCCATGGACTATAGCCCGCCAGGCTCCTCTGTTCCATGGAATTCTCCAGGCAAGAATATTGGAGTGAGTTGCCACTCCCTTCTCCAGATCGTCCCCACCCAGCGACTGAACCCAGGTCTCCTGCATTGCAGGCGGATTCTTTATCGTCTGAGCCCTCGATACACAGTATATGCTCCCTAAATATTAGCTTCCTTCCTCTCTTCCTTCTAAGCTTTGGATCATGGTTCTACTCTGCAGTGGGATGATGTGGTCGGAAGACCTGATTCGTCCAGTTGATGTTTCAGCACCTCACTGAGGTGCAGCAGCAGTAGCATCCGGAACTACCTCCTCGCCCACAAGACCTCGTATTGAAGGGACTTTCTTATCAAGGGCCTGCAGCCTTATGGCCATGGGAGCTCTTTGATAACAGGGCCTGTGAACTGTGCACATTGCAGAAAGCACATACTCATTCACCATGAGATGAGCGGTGGTGGATGAAACAAATTCTGGAGAGAGCCACACAAGGGTTAAAGTCCCCTTTTGACCTTATTTCAAGTGATGCTTGCAATAAATCAGGAAGAGGTGAATGCAGGCCATCCCATCTCCAGAGGATTTTGTGAATATTAGCTAATGGGACAACTGGTTGCCTGGTTTTGTTCAGATTCACACACAGAAAAATCTGGGACTTATGGCTTCCAAGAAAGAGCCTGGCAATTCAAGACTTTAAATCAGGAATCCAATTTGGAGTTACAAAAGAAGGTATGTTTTTCTTTTACGGCCCCCAAATTTAGGTATTCTGACACAGACTGAGTGGCAATTAATTTACATCTCTCTTAAAATTTAATAATATTTCAACATCAGTTTCCTCATTCCCTCTTTTGGCTCATAGGAATTTTTCTCTCCTCTTCAGCCCTTATGAGACATAGCCATTATCATATGAATCTGTTTGGGAGAGCTAATAAAAATGAAAGTGATTTACATGTGGAAAACCAAAATGGATTCTTTGGAACAGACATACACGGTCACTTAAATATGTATTTGAACCCTTGAGTTTCTTGTTTATGCTTGATCTTTTATTTTAGAGTCCCTACCAATGTTTTAGGGGTTCATGCTTACTCAGAGTTATTTATATATGCCAACTATTTAAATAATATGTCAACTTGGCCAAGCCACTGAAGTTATTCTTACAGATTTTAAAAATATGCACCAGTGTGAATTAATAAATGATATCTCCAAGAATATTTTGCAGACTTTCAGCGAGACATGTTACATTGTAAATATGGATGGCAGGATTTACTTTCATCAAAAGGCTAAGCATGGGTTAGCGAGCTTTTGCTAACATGTGTGTGTATAAATGCATGTGTATTTGAGTGTGTGTGTCTGAATGTATGTGTGTGTGTGAGACTGTGTGTGAGTTTGTGTGTATCTGACTGTGAGTGTGTAGGGATTATGTGCATATGTGAGTGTGTCACACATAGTCACGTACACGGCCAGGAGAATGATGGACACATGGCTTTTGTGAATTTATGAGACAGTCTCTGATCATGATGCCAGTCCTGATTATAATGGGGTTAACCAGTTTGTATTTCAAGTAGCATTTTGAAAAGCTTTGCCCATTAATTAAGCTGGCATTCCATAAACTGTAATTTTCGGGACTTTTAAAAAACTAGACAGTAAAGGTGTTTGGTGGACACTAAGACCCTTAATGACAGAGGTTATCTACTATGCAAGCTCATTACACTCAGACAGAGGAACCCGGGTGGCTCTTTGATGTTATCAGACCTCAAATTATCTGCAAGGGCAGCTTGGAGAGTCCTTGCACGATGGCATCACATCTCGTGTATCAGTGGTGAGATTCCATACCTGGAGCATGTCCTGTCAGCAACCACAAAACCTACTCAGAAGGTAAGAGACAGGGGTCACAGCCTCATCGCCAGACTAATTAGATAAAGTCTCTTTGGATGTGTTCAAAGATTAGACAGAGTGTTGAACTATATATCTAAAAAGATATATATATATATAATTTAGAGTAATTGATCAGAAGACCAGGAAAATAAAATGTATTATGAAATGATACAAATGATGAAGAGACGGTATCTAAATCTACTGTACACTTCACTTTGTACTGGGCACGAAATCTCATCTCATTTTTTTTTTTAACATTATCTCATTGCTCAGTCTCCCTAGGAAGGAGAAAATGGAGGCTGCAAGAGATTAAACAGTTTGCTCAAACTGATGCAGCTAGGATGTGTCAGAGCTGGAAGGTGGACCCAGCTCTATGTGGCCCCCAGACACTGCTCCTTTCTGCCCTGCTCCCCTGCTCTCCCCTACTCTCTGCCCATGATGGTGGGAAGATTATCATGGCTTCCATGAGTGCCAGAGTTTTGGGGAGGTGACAGCAGATGAATTTATGAAGGAAGTTTGTGCTGAAAGTGTAGCAAAGCTGACTGCGCGAAGCCTCTGCCTTCAGGCAGTGTGTGGAGACTAACGATGGGACCACAGCAGTTCTGAGAGGGGCAGGCACTGCTCTGGAATAAGGAGGCAGAGCCCTATACACCTTCTCCCGGAGGCTCGCCCTACCATGCCCAAACTGTGTTTGGCTTAGCAGTGCTTCTTCTGCATTGTCTTCAACTCTTCTTTGTGAATGTGACTATGGGCTACTGTTGGTCTCTTTTTACAATTTCTTCTCAACAAATCATATTCATCCTGAGTTCAAGGCCCATCTCCTTCAGGAAACAGGTCCTGGTAAACCACTCTGAGCTGGGTCAGCTTCCTCCTTTATAGTTTCCATTCTATTATCATGGACTCTATTTGTCCACTAATTGTATATGCCAACGTCAATGCTAGTTCATTCATTTAACCTCCACAACACTCATTCATTCATTCATGAAATATTTATTAAGCATCTACTAAGTCTCAAGAGGAGAAGGCAATGGCAACCCACTCCAGTACTCTTGCCTGGAAAATCCCATGGACAGAGGAGCCTGGTGGGCTGAAGTCCATGGGGTGGTGAAGAGTCTGACATGACTGAGAGACTTCACTTTCCCTTTTCACTTTCATGCACTGGAGAAGGAAATGGCAACCCACTCTAGTGTTCCTGCCTGGAGAATCCCAAGGACGGTGGAGCCTGGTGGGCTTGGTCTATGGGGTCGCACAGAGTTGGATACGACTGAAGTGACTTAGCAGCGGCAGCAGCAAGTCTCAAGAACTGGCCTATACCCCAGGGACACAGGGTTATTTAACAAATACAGACTTGTTCTCATGTGTTTTACAAGGGAGAGATAACCAAACATTCCCAGAAATATATAAATACAAGATGAGATAAGTGCTTTGAAGAAAAGAAATATGGTGTCATGAAAGTATATCATAGAGGATCTCACCCAGGTGGCACCAAGGAAGAGTTGAGATCTAGTGGGTGCATAATAGTCAGTGGAAGAGGGTGTGTGTGTATGATGGTGGTGGTGGTGGTGGGTGAGTAGAAGGGTGGGAGGAACAGAGGGCAGGAAGAAAATTTCTTTGGCAAGAGTTGAAAGTGAATGTAAAAGTCGCTCAGTTGTGTCTGACTCTTCGAGACCCCATGGACTATATAGTCCGTGGAATTCTCCAGGCCAGAATACTAGAGTGGGTAGCCTTTCCATTCTCCAGGGGATCTTCCCAACCCAGGGATTGAACCTAGGTCTCCCGCATTGCGGGCAGATTCTTTACCAGCTGCGCCACAAGGGAAGCATGGTCCTTTTGGGAACAAATAATGGAGCAGAGAGGTACGGGGAACAGTGGTGCCAGGAAAGCAGAGAAGTCACCAGGGTGAGAGAAGCCACCGATGTCTGTCAATATTCTGGTCTAGACCCAAGGGAAGTGGGAGGGCATTGGAGAGCTTTAAACACACTTGTGTGTCATGAGCAGCTGTAAGGCAGGCACAGCGATTCTCTTCTTCACGACTGTATTATAAAAAGCAGAAGCTTGATGGCTTGCGGAACCGTCTCAGGCTTCACGGGTGTCACACAGCTAGTGAGTGGCTGGGCTAGAGCTTAAATCCAGGTCAAGTCATGCCCACACTTTTTACTCTTAAATATTCAGTGAATCCATGTTGTATGTCATTCTCTTTCTCCCTCATTTTTATGTCTGCAAAGGAAGCATCTACCTCTGGAATATGAACAGAACTGACTGGAATTAACACTGTTAAACTCCTACTATGTTATTTTATTTAATGACAACCATCCTACAAGGGCTTCCCTCATAGCTCAGTTGGTAAAGAATCTGTCTGCAATGCAGGAGACCCGGGTTCGATTTCTGGGTCAAGAAGATCCCCTGGAGAAGGAAATGGCAACCGATTCCAGTATTCTTGCCTGGAGAATCCCATGGACAGAGGAGCCTGGTGGGCTACCGTCCATGGGGTTGTAAAGAGTTGGACATAATTTAGCACCTCAACCACCACCATCCTACAAGGGCAGGCCTTATTATCTCTACTTTCAAGATGAGAAGACAGAGGTTCAGAAAGCTGGGTAAGATACCCTATTGTCAGAAAACAGAGGAGCAGGGACATGAATCCATTCTGTTTGACTCTAAAGTTTAGATGATCCCAGCACACTGGGCTGTCTTTGCAGCATCCTTTCTACCCAAAGTAAATGGGAAGGGAGGAATGGGGTGAGAGGGTGTAAGTCTAGACATAGAGATCAGGTGGATCCCACAGCAATCCAGGGAGAGGTGAAGGTGGGGCTGGATAAAGCAGATCTGAGGCAAAGAGAACCAGTAGGAATTGAACATTGAATGCATTTTGGGCATGGGGTAAAAGAAAACCTCAGGTGGCCGGCTTGAGGCCTGGGCAGATGGTGACATCATTCACCCTGGGGACAGGTTTGTGCAGGGCAGGACAGAGGTCCTGGGTGCCAGGCACTCCTGGGATAGGCATGCAGGAGAATCTGGAGGTTTGGAGAGAGGTCTGGACTGCTGGCTGTTGGCAGAAAAAGCTTTCTTATTATTGAGCAGATATATAGCAAACTCTGGCTGAAGTGATGGTCCATATGCTCTGCTCTGTGACTGTTGGCTTTGCCAGTTGGACCTCCTTTGTCCTCAAGCTCATGCCCTCAATATTCCCTCCACTCTTGTATCCTTTGTTTTCTTTCCTGAGGATAATCTCCAGCATGCCCCCTGGGTCAGAAGGAAGGTGGATGAAAATAGAGTTTTGTCAAAAGGATTTTTACTACCTCATGGTTTAAGGAGAAAAAGATAATTCACAAAGCCCTAGTTCATTCAAGGAACGATACTAAATCCCCAAAGCATTGTCTTGCACATTCTAATGTGTCATGAAAGTATATCATAGAGGATCTCACCCAGGTGGCACCAAGGAAGAGTTGAGATCTAGTGGGTGCATAATAGTCAGTGGAAGAGGGTGTGTGTGTATGATGGTGGTGGTGGTGGTGGGTGAGTAGAAGGGTGGGAGGAACAGAGGGCAGGAAGAAAATTTCTTTGGCAAGAGTTGAAAGTGAATGTAAAAGTCGCTCAGTTGTGTCTGACTCTTCGAGACCCCATGGACTATATAGTCCGTGGAATTCTCCAGGCCAGAATACTAGAGTGGGTAGCCTTTCCATTCTCCAGGGGATCTTCCCAACCCAGGGATTGAACCTAGGTCTCCCGCATTGCGGGCAGATTCTTTACCAGCTGCGCCACAAGGGAAGCATGGTCCTTTTGGGAACAAATAATGGAGCAGAGAGGTACGGGGAACAGTGGTGCCAGGAAAGCAGAGAAGTCACCAGGGTGAGAGAAGCCACCGATGTCTGTCAATATTCTGGTCTAGACCCAAGGGAAGTGGGAGGGCATTGGAGAGCTTTAAACACACTTGTGTGTCATGAGCAGCTGTAAGGCAGGCACAGCGATTCTCTTCTTCACGACTGTATTATAAAAAGCAGAAGCTTGATGGCTTGCGGAACCGTCTCAGGCTTCACGGGTGTCACACAGCTAGTGAGTGGCTGGGCTAGAGCTTAAATCCAGGTCAAGTCATGCCCACACTTTTTACTCTTAAATATTCAGTGAATCCATGTTGTATGTCATTCTCTTTCTCCCTCATTTTTATGTCTGCAAAGGAAGCATCTACCTCTGGAATATGAACAGAACTGACTGGAATTAACACTGTTAAACTCCTACTATGTTATTTTATTTAATGACAACCATCCTACAAGGGCTTCCCTCATAGCTCAGTTGGTAAAGAATCTGTCTGCAATGCAGGAGACCCGGGTTCGATTTCTGGGTCAAGAAGATCCCCTGGAGAAGGAAATGGCAACCGATTCCAGTATTCTTGCCTGGAGAATCCCATGGACAGAGGAGCCTGGTGGGCTACCGTCCATGGGGTTGTAAAGAGTTGGACATAATTTAGCACCTCAACCACCACCATCCTACAAGGGCAGGCCTTATTATCTCTACTTTCAAGATGAGAAGACAGAGGTTCAGAAAGCTGGGTAAGATACCCTATTGTCAGAAAACAGAGGAGCAGGGACATGAATCCATTCTGTTTGACTCTAAAGTTTAGATGATCCCAGCACACTGGGCTGTCTTTGCAGCATCCTTTCTACCCAAAGTAAATGGGAAGGGAGGAATGGGGTGAGAGGGTGTAAGTCTAGACATAGAGATCAGGTGGATCCCACAGCAATCCAGGGAGAGGTGAAGGTGGGGCTGGATAAAGCAGATCTGAGGCAAAGAGAACCAGTAGGAATTGAACATTGAATGCATTTTGGGCATGGGGTAAAAGAAAACCTCAGGTGGCCGGCTTGAGGCCTGGGCAGATGGTGACATCATTCACCCTGGGGACAGGTTTGTGCAGGGCAGGACAGAGGTCCTGGGTGCCAGGCACTCCTGGGATAGGCATGCAGGAGAATCTGGAGGTTTGGAGAGAGGTCTGGACTGCTGGCTGTTGGCAGAAAAAGCTTTCTTATTATTGAGCAGATATATAGCAAACTCTGGCTGAAGTGATGGTCCATATGCTCTGCTCTGTGACTGTTGGCTTTGCCAGTTGGACCTCCTTTGTCCTCAAGCTCATGCCCTCAATATTCCCTCCACTCTTGTATCCTTTGTTTTCTTTCCTGAGGATAATCTCCAGCATGCCCCCTGGGTCAGAAGGAAGGTGGATGAAAATAGAGTTTTGTTAAAAGGATTTTTACTACCTCATGGTTTAAGGAGAAAAAGATAATTCACAAAGCCCTAGTTCATTCAAGGAACGATACTAAATCCCCAAAGCATTGTCTTGCACATTCTAAATCAGAGCTTGGCTTCGAAAATGGGAACCTACAATCTCTTTGCAAAGAAAAAAAAAAAAAGTTAAATATGATTTATCACTTCAATCTTGCAGTCTATGCAATGCAGACATTTCATTCCTGGGAATGAATAGTCCTGTTTGACTGCGAGCAGAGTGTAAACGTTTGATTCGTGACCAGACAACTTGACTTTTAATGGCCTGCAACTGACTAACATAAGGACAAAAACGTATGACCACCACCAGGCAGTTAAAACTTCACTCCTGAGTCATATTTCTCTGGAGCTATTATTTCCATCTAATAAGTTCAGAACAATTTTCTAAGATAAAGCTGTGGGACCTGCACAATGGGCTATTGTTAAATTTTAAATTCTAGACACTCAAATGATAATCTCAAGAAGAATCCAATATACTGTTCTTTGCAAAGTAAATATAGGTCCTCCTTGTCTTCATCAGCAAGACAGTTAACATGGACCGTCAGTTGAGGGCAAGAGACCACACCAGTAATGAATCCTAGGTAGGTTCTGACTGGCAGAGTTTGCTGTATCTTGATAGAATGGGGCTTCACCTGACAAACACCATCTCATTCTGCTGTACCTAACCAGGCTGTTTAGATAACATTTAATACTCCAGCCAGTGAGTTTAGCATAGTGAGTCTTCCTCAAGGATGGAGAAAATTCAGATGTACAAGAACCTAATTGTCCGAATGAATCGAAGGAGCCAGGAACCAAGGCTGAACTCTGCCTGGGAAAAGCCTGAGAATCAGCTGGAAGCAGACCACAGATGAACAATGAAAGCTGACCTTGGGTGTGAGCTAGGGAGCTGCCAGACGTCGACCGGACACCCACATCTGCTACGGGGCCCACTGGGCATTGTACCAGGAAGGGCAGCTGAGCAATCCAGGTTGACCCCAGTGGCAAATGGGACCAGGAAACAGGGTCTAGATGGAGGCTTTTGATAGTTCTTTTCTCTTCAGGGACTTTGGAGAAAGCGGAAGAGGAGAAAGCTGATTTCACTGAGGAGGAACCATGTTCAGGCAAAAGCCAGAGGAGTCACACGGGGGAAATGGACAGACCTGAGATGTGAAAAGGACTTCCCAGGTGGCATAGTGATAAAGAACCCGCCTGCCAATGCAGGAGATGTCAGAGATGAGTTCGATGCCTGGGGTCGGGAAGATCCCCCGAGGTCGGGAAGATCCCCTGGAGAAGGGAATGGCAGCTCACTCCAGCATTCTTGCCTGGAGAATCCCATGGACAGAGGAGCCTGGTGGGCTATGGTCCCTAGGGTCTCAAAGAGTCAGACACAACTGAAGCGACTTAGCGCACATGAGATGTGGGAAAGCTCAGAGAGCTCCAGGGTGGAGACAAAGGGTTCCAGAGCCTTCTGCAGAGAGGACCAGTGACATAGCACGTGGACAGTGGAGTTCACTGTAAAACAGAGGCTCTTTTCCTAATGCTCTGACATATAAATGGTTTTCTCTGCTAGTTTTTCTCTCCATGCTCTTCAGAAGAGGAAAGAACCCATCTCTAAGGGCCCAAGTGGTTGCAAAAGCAGCCCCTTGTATCCTGCTCCAGGGCTAAAAAACACCAAGTGCTTGTCCTGAGAGCGCTTGTGGCTTGGGTCACAAATAGAGGGAAAGAGTGAAGTCTTTTCTTTGAGATAACCTGGGGAACACTGCGTTACGTAGACTGTACTGACGCTCGGTTCCTGAGTGTCTACCGTTACTGTGCTATATGCTTTATGAACCTTATTCATTTCATCCTCACAAATGCCTTAAGGGGAAAAGATCATTATTATCCTTTTATCAGTGAGGAAACCTGGGAAACACGATGTTTGTACATTGCTTAAAAATCACACAGCAAGGAGGATGTGGACACAGTACGGACTCCAGCCACACTACCCCTGAAACATGGGACTGTGGTCCAGAGAAAGGTTTAGATCTCACGAGCATCCTGAGGCTCACCTGTTTCTGTTTCAGTGACCATGAGGTGGGATGGTTCCTGAAACAGAAGTACCTCTAGGTGCGAGCCAGGGGGAGCTACCAGTCTGTGGCAGGGATAAGTAGAGTTTTACTCCAGTGTTCTTGCCTGGAGAATCCCAGGGATGGGGGAGCCTGGTGGGCTGCCGTCTATGGGGTCACACAGAGTCAGACACAACTGAAGCGACTTAGCAGCAGCAGCAGCAGCAGCCTGATTTGTCAGTCTATGTTAATTTGGGAAGCAAGTACATTTTTGGTTCCCTGTTAGACCCCACAGGATGCCAACTGCATCTGATGCTCAGCCTTCCTGAAAACTCCCAGTAGCAGCTCTACTGATGATGTACTAACCACGCTTCTCAAAGCCTGGTCCCTGGGCCAGCAGCGTCAGCACCACCTGCAGACCAGTTAGCAACTCGGATTTTCAAGCCCCACCCAAGATGCGCTGAATCATGCTGAGTCAGAAACTTCCAGAATAAGGCCAGCAGTCTGCAGCAACCAGCCTCTCACACTAACATTTGAGAATCACTACTCTAAGGCACTTGGAGGCAGCGCAAGTTGAATTATTTTCTTTCACATACATCACCACTGACTTTAAATCTTTCATTCTTCTTCCTTTAAAAATATTTTTACCTCATTTCCAAATCTTCATTCTCTTGTGGTACAAATTTGTACAAGGCAACATAGGTGTTCATCTGTAATGGGTCTTTGGAAAGAGGTCCCTGAAAGAGAAATATAAAATAAAAATGAGAGAAGGAAGGAGGAAAAATGGAGCAAAGGAAGAAGACAGGAAATGGAAAAGTTGAATGTAATTCCAGTGTAATCTTTTGTGTTAAAATATCTAACCATTATTATTTTGTTCTGAACATAGGCTTATTTTTAATTTCCTAGCTGAGTTTGACTTCATTACTAACCACTTGAAAACATTTATGTGGAACTTTTTGTCAGAACTACTACAATGTTCTTCAAATCACTTTTTTCCTTTGATTTAGTTGTTCAGGAAAGGTGATACAGACTTGAGTCCAAGCAAGAGAATATTCTCTATAATAGACAGGAGGCAGGTGGTGAGTAGTAAACAACTTCTATTCCCTAAAATGAACAATTTTGTATCTAGTATATCAAAGGGATCTGGGTGTATTCATCCAGAAATAAGTTCATTCATGCTGTGGAAAAATGAAAGATGTTGGCCTGAGGCTGATTTGATTTGTTATGGTATCACCGTCCACTGACTATGAAACTGCAATAATGATAACCAAAGCCACCCTTTTTTGAGAGCTTGCTGTCTGAGAGGCATGATGGCACATGGATTAGCATAGGCAAAGCTAACCACAGCCCTGGGAGGTCGATTTTATTGTGCCCCTAATTTGTAAACTATATAAGAGTTTTACAGGTATTATATAAACATAAGCCGTTATTAATGACACAAATATTATAGCTACATAAATGTTTCTGCTTTATAATATACATGATAAATTAAAATTACACATGTAATATTTATAGTGTATTATTTTATATGTATGCAGATGTATAATGTATAACTACACACTTAAAGATATAATAATATAATGAATAGATGCCATATCTAGAAAATATACACAAAAGCTGCACATAACTATATTCTTTTTATCTGTGATTCAGTTTGCTGCCCAAAGCTCAAGTACTTTATACAGTATTATTCTATCCTAATTAGATATGTAAATTAACATAAAATATAATACTTGAAAGTTGAAAGTGAAGTTGCTCAGTCGTGTCTGACTCTTTGTGACCCCATGGGCTGTAGCCCACCAGGCTCCTCCATCCATGGGATTCTCCAGGCAAGAATCCTGGAGTGGGGTGCCATTTCCTTCTCCAAGGAATCTTCCCGACCCAGGGATCAAGCCCAGGTCTCCCGCATTGCAGGCAGACGCTTTAACCTCTGAGCCACCAGGGAAGCCCACTATGAAATATAGTCATAATATATAATTTACACACTGTAGGGCACATATCAGCTTGTAGGTAGCATACATAACAGGAACCAAAGCACCCAGTACAATATTTATCCTCTGTACCTTGGATGCACTGGTATTTGTTTCGCTCAGTGCTGCCCATGCTCTGTACCCCATGGTACCTTATTCTCTAAAGATGCTAGTCTGGGCCCCACTAAATTGATTTCATGACCCACTTGGGGGGTGACCCACAGAATAATCTAAGGACCCTGTCTGGCCAGTCTTCTGAGATGTCCATAAATACCTGGTGGTTTATGTTCTTTGCTTGGTCTCTGAAATCGTCGGTGCCATTTTCTGGATACGTGAACACTGAAAGAGACCAGAAAAAGGAGATTTATGAGTCCAGTCACATTTGGGAAACACTCTTGAAAGACGTAGCTTTATTTATTCCCTGCACCACAGTTTCAACTCAGTTTCTCCCCACCTTTCCTCATCCTCAGCGACCCAGCTCGCGTGTCATGTCCCGTGTGTTGCCCTCTGCGCCCCTTGCAGGGTCTGCGCGCCACACTCTCTGCACAGCCACACCCTCGTCCACGCCTCCGGGCCAGCACACACCCTCCTGCTTGCTTGGCCTCATTTGGCAGTGCCCTTCTCAGGAGCAGAAACCGTGTCACTCATCTTTGTTAAATGCATCCAATCGTTTGTTAAGGGGATGGTAGCAACTTCACTTTCACTTTTCACTTTCACGCACTGGAGAAGGAAATGGCAACCCACTCCAGTGTTCTTGCCTGGAGAATCCTAGGGACGGGGGAGCCTGGTGGGCTGTGGGGTCACACGGAGTCAGATACGACTGAAGTGATTTGGCAGCAGCAGCAGCAGCAGCAGCAGGGTAGGTGAGATATGGCGCAATTTAACTGTATTTGAATATACTTTTCTAAATACCAGACTCTTTGCTCTCTATTCAATATCTTCATGCTAGTTTCCTGATGATCTCTGTATTCTACTTGCAGATTTTAAACTTCAAAATACTTCTTCGATCTCTTATTTGGCAGTGCACTGGGGGCTACTACTGAGAAAAAATTAAACAGTGGTTTCTCATTTAGTATGTTCTTAAAATACATAATTCTCTACCTTTTGCATTTTAGCAGCCACTCTGTGACCTTTGATGAAGAAAAAGGCTTCTTAAGATGGGTAGGAGTTGTCACTGTCTACACACGCAGCTGTGGAAGGTCCCTGATGGGTTGACGGGTATTGGGGGGCTTTGCCTTAGCTATTTCAACCATCTAACCCAGGAGACCAACTTTCTTAAATAAAAATAAAAGGTGGCACATGTTTCCAAGTCTATACGATAGGGCCCATAGTGTTGAAATCAATCTACCTTGTAGAAGCTTTGATAATCAAAAATACTACATTGCTATTTCAGTCTTCCCTTTGGGTCTCCTTCAGAGGGTCAAGGAAAGGAAACCAGCAGAGGAAGAGAAACACATCACAGAAAGCTCTGTACCCTCTTTCAGTTAGCCCTGACAATGTCCTGCAAATGGACTCAGTAACTGTGATGAAGGAAACATACTTCCAAACAAGAGCCCCTGTAAATGTACCAATGCTCAGTAAACATCTATTGTCCATCATTTATGGTTCTAGGGATCTTCCCTGGTGGCCCAGACGGTAAAGCGTCTGCCTACAATGCGGGAGACTGGGGTTCAATCCCTGGGTCGGGAAGATCTCCTGGAGAAGGACATGGCAACCCACTCCAGTATTCTTGCCTGGAAAATCCCATGGACGGAGGAACCTGGTTAGGCTACAGTCCATGGGGTTGCAGAGATTCGGACACGACTGAGCAACTTCACTCACTCACTATAGTTCCAGAGCCTGTGGACGCAGCTCCATTATCCCTAGGAAGTCAATATGCAGTCGTGGGAGGAGCTCTGCTTTGTAGGAAAATGGAAAATGAAGGGCTGATGCTTACAGACCTTGTCTGAATATTTGGCTATGCAACTTACTGGTTTAAAAAGAGTAGAGACCAGCAATACTTTTCTCTGTTTTAAGTGATTACTTGAAATCTTGGCATAATACTTGATTCCATAAATATAAAACTGGACATATCGAGTAGTTGAATGGAAACATAAGAAGACCATCTTCTGAGAAAATTATTGATTGAAACTAAAATTGAGACTACATAAGATGCACGTGCAATATTCAGTTTGATTTTACAGGTTTGTAATTTCAAGTTAGTTTAGCTTTTCATTGACTATCCATTAGCCATCACAACAATGTGCATCATTTTTTGAACTATGCTGAACATTATTTGAAGAGGCTCCAAATGTGTTTTCAGTCAAATGGTTACAGGCAGAACTGGAACACTGCAAAAATGATTTTTTAAAAAACCCATTCCTTCTGGCTATTTCTAAGATGTCGATTTGAGGGGAAAGGTTAAAGAAAGGTATAAAGAATATTTTGGGGGGTATTATTTTACCAAAAAAATGTATCAGACACTTTTTTATGTTTGGTACTATAAATTCATTTTATGAAAAATAATTTGGCTGTTGATTTCATCCATGGAAATATACACAATCTGTGTTAGTTCTGTAGGTATGTTTTCTAATGTTACAGATGCAAAATCAACCTTTAGTTTTTGCTAGTTCCCCTAAAGCTTTCTTCTCTTCCTTTTCTATATTCTATCTTTCTCTTTTACTTCGCAGTCCTGGGAGGCCCATGTCTCCAACAAGCTGATGATGTGGATTTTCAGCTTTAACCTGATCATGTACAAGTTACATTATCAGCTTATTGACACTGACTCCCCTTGTATCCCTGGAATAAATTCAACGTGGTAATTATGCACTGCCTTTCTAAAATACATTCCTGGATTCAGTGTACTGAGGTGATTTTGTTTCAGATTTCTGCACTGGGGGATGAGCCAGCGATTTTCTTTCTCATGCTGTCTGTATTCCTTTGGTTTTGAGGTCAGTGTTATACCAGCCCCATAAACTAAGTTAGAGAATGCTGCTGGCTGGCACTTTCTATGGTCCTGAAAGAGCTTAGCTAATCTGGAAATTTTATCTTCCTTAAATGTTTGGTCACGTTTACTTATAAAGTTGTCTGGGCCTGGCATTTTTGTTGTGAAAAAACTTGAAATATTGATTGTTTCTATCATAACTGGAAGCCAAGTCAAGCTCTCTAATTACTAATTCCTCGAGTCATACTTCGGTCGTTGATAACTTTCTTGGCAGCTGTCCATTTGAAGTTTTAAATCTGCTGATGTGAAGTTGGTCGTAAGATGCTTTCCTGTCAACCTTTGTGGACATTCCTCCTTTTAAAATTATTACTTTTGTTTCATCTTTCTCTCTTGCTCTTAAAATTATCAATTGTAAATTCTACTTTTTAAAGAACTGTTTTTAGAATGTACTCATCTACCTGTGTCACATAATAATTCCTTGTCTTTATTACTGCTTCCTTCCCTTTTTTCTTTTACTGACTTCTTTTTTTTTTAATTTCCTTTTTTTTACTGACTTCTTGAATATGATGCTTAGATTATTACTTTTCAGCTTTTTTTAAGCTTTTATGGAATAATTTTAGAGCTAAATACTCTAGGCCCAATTTTAGCTGCATCCCAGAAGTTGTGATAGGTATGTGTTCTTAAGAATTATTTATTTATGGTTGTGTTGGGTCTTCTTTGCTGCATGAAGGCTTTCTCTAGTTGCAGCAAGTGGGGGCTAATCTCTAGCTGCGGTTCACAGGTTTCTGGTAGCAATGGCTTGTCTTTTTGCAGAGCAATGCCTCTAAGGCACACAGGCGCCAGTATTTTGTGGTGTGTGGGCTCAGTAGTTGCAGCGCAAGGGATCTAGAGCTTGGGCTCAGTAGTTTTGGCTCACGGGCTTAGTTGCTCTGCAGCATATGGAATCTTCCCAGACCAGGGATCAAACCCGTGTCTCCTGCATTGGCAGGTAGATTCTTAACCACTGGACCACTAGGGAAGTCCGGTAGTGTTTTCATTATTATTTAGTTTTAAATATATGTCAGTTTTCATTAGAATTCTTTGACATATTAGCTTTCAAAAAGTATGTCTTTAATTTCCTAAAGTGTGGGTTTTCCTAGTTATAAGTTGGATATGCATTTCTATCTTGTTTGCCTTGTAGTTAGAAAGATGTGCTCTATATCCTATTAATTCTGTGAAATTTGTGAAGTGTGCATTATAGTCCAGTAGGCAAGCAACAGTTCCATGTATTCTTAAAAAGAATGTGAATTCCCCATTTGTCAGACGAAGCGTCCTTTTTAATTTTAACTTTTTACTATTTTTAATTGAAGTACAGCTGGTCTATAATGCTGTGCTAGTCTCAGGCGTACCGCCAGGTGATTTAGGACACATGTGTATATACATGTGCTGAGCCAGTTTCCTTTAGCCACGTCTGACATTTTGCAACCCTATGGACAGTAGCCTGCCAGGCTCCTCTGTCCATGGGATTCTCTAGGCAAGAATACTGGAGTGGGTTGCCATGCCCTCCTCCAGGGGATCTTCCCGACCCAGAGATCAAACCCAAGTCTCTTATGACTTCTACATTGACAGGCAGGTTCTTTACGACCAGCGTGGCCTGGGAAGCCACTTTGTAAATATATTAATATATTCATTCTTTTGGAGTGTCCTTTTAAAGTTAAATGCAGAGTGAAGTAAGCCAGAAAGAAAACACCAATACAGTATACTAACGCATATATATGGAATTTAGAAAGATGGTAACGATAACCCTATATGCGAGACATCAAAAGAGACACAGATGTGTACAACAGTCTTTCGGACTCTGTGGGAGAGGGCAAGGGTGGGATGATTTGGGAGAATGGCATTGAAACATGTAAATTATCACATGAGAAACTAATTGCCAGTCCAGGATCGATGCATGAGACAGGGTGCTCGGGGCTGGTGCACTGGGATGACCTTGAGGGATGGGATGGGGAGGGAGGTGGGAGCGGGTTTCAGGATGGTGAACAGATGTATACTCATGGCTGATTCATGCCAATGTATGGCAAAACCACTACAGTATTATAAAGTAATAAGCCTCCAATTAAAATAAATAAATTTATATTAAAAAAAGAAATCAAGCGAGAAAAAAAAAGTTAATTAGGTTAGGATCATCAAGTATGTCCTCAGATCCTCCATGTCTATAGTAAATTTCTTTGTCTATCTGATTTGCCAGTGACTAAGAGGTGTGCTAAATTCTCTGATTATGAAGTGCAATGCCAATTTCCTAATAGTTCTGTCAATTACTCCTTTACTTTTTGTCATCTTAGGCTATGTATTAGATAGATGCTTCACCTTTTGCTTATGACCTTGCTTCCAGGGGAGATTCGGCAGTTAAGGCAAAAGCAAAGATCAATAATTCTGCCCCTGTCAATTTCTGAGGCAACAAGGAATAATGTTGAAAACAACAACCAGAAATCCTCAGACCTGCCCAAGAGATTCATAACATAAGAGAGAAAGCAGAGACTATATTTTTATCAGTAAAGACATGAATATGAATTTTACTTCTTCTGAAGTGGCCTTGGAAATATTCTTCAAGAATTTTGACACAACACCCGGCTGGCAGAAATAATACCTGTATGCCCTGTGTACTTTTCAGAACGCACATGAAGCAAGTAATACAGGATGGGAAGCTCTCCTTGCCAAAACCGAGAGAAGGTGAGTGGGAACTTGGACTCTATGTGAGCAAAGTGTTTTCTCTATGTTGTTTCTCAAACTGCACAGGCAGAGCATTAAATCCAAATCAAAGGAACACGTTTTGAAGCAAACTGCTGCATAATTACTCACCCTCGCTTCTAAGGGGGCATGTGAAGAAAGCTACTGCTGATCAAAGGAATATTTAATAGATCTCTGAAGAGTTTTAGAGATTTACCATTTGATAAGTTCTTTCAACAGATTTCTTTGAATAAGACTGTGAAAATGCCCCTTAACGTGAAAAAGAGACAGCAGATAATCAGCTTGTGCTCTTGAGTGTATTGCTCACTGTCTCGATTTCCGTAATCTAACTGGTGTTTGTTGTGCATGTATGTCTATGTATCCTTGGGTGTGTATGTTGGAGGAGAGGGTGTTGGACTGAATGGTCTCTAATCTTGCTTCTCAAATGTTAACAAATGTGAACCACAGATTCATCTGCAAATTCTGATTTTGCAGGGCTGGGGCAGCCTGAGAGTCTGCATTTCTCATGGGCTCGCAAGTTCTGCCCAGGTTGCTGGTCCATGGGCCACACATGAAGTAGTGAGGCTCCAGATTGTATTTTCGACACTCTGTGACCTTATAATGACTTCAATAATAGCAATAGTGCTTCAGGGTGAGGAGCCTTAAATATGGCTGTTCTTAACTTAAAACTCTAAGAAGACCCCCTTTAGCCAAAAGTAATTTATGGTTGTGCTGTCTTTGCTGCTGCATGCAGACTTTCTCTGATTGTAGCAAGCGGGGGCTGCTCTTCATGGCTGTGCATGGGCTCCTCATTGCTGTGGCTTCTCTTGTTGTGGCGCATGGGCCCTAGAGAGCATGGGCTACAGGAGCTGCGGCACGTGGGCTCTGGAACGCGAGCTCAGTGGCTGTGGCGCATGGGCTGAGTTGCTCCATGGCGTGTGGGATCTTCCTGGACCAGGGACTGAACCCATGTCCCCTGCATTGACTGGACTACCAGGGAAGTCCCTGCTGCTGCTAAGTCGCTTCAGTCGTGTCCGACTCTGTGCGACCCCATAGACGGCAGCCCACCAGGCTCCGCCATCCCCGGGATTCTCCAGGCAAGAACACTGGAATGGGTTGCCATTTCCTTCTCCAATGCATGAAAGTGAAAAGTGAAAGTGAAGTCGCTCAGTCGTGTCCGACTCATCGACGCCATGGAC
Organism: Madoqua kirkii; assembly: GCA_006408675.1. Lineage (NCBI taxonomy): Eukaryota > Metazoa > Chordata > Mammalia > Artiodactyla > Bovidae > Madoqua > Madoqua kirkii. The sequence goes on along the minus strand of SJYC01150843.1, from coordinate 18,969 downwards.
TGCAGCCCACCAGGCTCCTCCGTCCATGGGATTTTCCAGGTAAGAGTACTGGAGTGGAAGGCCACTTTTTGAGTAAAGAAATCCCCAGGGGAAATAGAGACCTCATCTACTGAGCAATGGCTGACAGCATGCATCAAGCTGGATCAGGCTGGTGGAGGCAGAGAGGGAAGTGGTGGGCACACGCTGGGTGTGATTCTGAAGACCAGCAGATAAAATCTGCCAACAGACTGGAGAGGAGGTGTGAGAAGAAGGGTGTCAAGGATGATGCCAAAAGCCTTGGCCTGATAATCTAGCAGAATGACATTCCTACGAGTGAGTAGGAACAACGAAGAAGAGCCAATTTCAGTGGGCGGGCGGGCGGGGAGGCAAGTGAGGGACTCAAGAGTCCACTTGGGTGTGTTAGCTTGAAGATGCCTCTCCTCCACTCACATGGCCATGTCCAATCGGATACAGGCATCAGAGGCAGCCAAGAGGCCTAATGCTAGGAATGAAGCTTTAAGTCTTCAGTGAATAGGTAGTATTTACATTCATTATCTCATTTAAAAATCACGAAGCTCTATGGATTTGGTGTTATTAGCATCATCATTTTAGAGGTGAAGCGACTAAAGAAGAGAGAGGTGAGGTCTCTTGAAGGCCACATGATCACTAGTGAAGCCCAGCCTTCACTTTCAGAGCAGGCAGGGGCCAGGGCCAAACACATCCAGCACAGTTAGTGATGAGAGGCCACCTGTGGTTTGGCGAAAAGCGGCTGGGGCAGGTGTCAGTTGCTCAGTTGTGTCCAACTCTTTGCAACCTGCCAGGCTCCTCTATCCATGGGATTCTCCAGGCAAGAATACTGGAGTGGGTTGCCATTTCCTTCTCCAGGGGATCTTCCTGACCCAGGGATTGAACCCGGGTCTCTTGCATTGTAGGCAGATTCTTTACTGTTTGAGCCACCAGGGGAGCCCACTGTCGGGGGCAGGAGATGGGCAGAATCAGACTCAGGGGAAGAACAGCTGACCAGACCTGAAGCACTGAGATGCAGCTCTGGCTTATACTCGAGCTCTGGTGAATTTGGTCCTAAGATTCTGATGAACTCCAGGGCTGCTGGCCCCAATTCAGTTGCTGGATCTGCAGTGCTGGACAGACCTAGGCTGGGTGCATGCAGGGTTATGGCTCTGCCTCGAGGGGTGCGGCAGCTGGCGCTCTCTGCTCTGTCTCCCTCACGGCACTGCTAAGTGCTCCCTGGGCATCTGCATGGATCCCAAAGTACAGTTTTCCCCGGGTGATGCCAAGGCTTCTTACTCTAGCGGTGTGCTTTAGCAGCCTATGTACAGGCCTGGCAACAGGGGGACCCTGACGGATGCTGACAGTTCTTTAGGAAAGAGGGTCATCACAGAGGCACAGTCCTAACTGGAGAAGAGACATGAGTGAACTCCTAGAGCTAAAGAAGTGGAAATGGTACCTCATTGTATGACAGCTGCTGACAACACAGCTACAGGGTATTTGATGTAGAAGTTCTATTTCCAGTCTGGAAAAGGCAGGGACGACCAGGCAAGTGGAAAATCTGTCCAAGGCAGCGTTTTCCAGTGCTTCCCACGTGGGGATTAGAGCTGTGAGGGGTAACTTCTGCCAGGAGCAGGCATTCAGCCCAAAGTAACAACACAGGTCAGGGCCTGCAGCATTGCTGGGTTACGAGTGACCTGAGCACAGCTCTGTGACATATGTAGTTTTGCTGGTGGTAGAAAATACTTCATAATTTTTTTTTTTTTTTGATAAATGAGAGGAAGTTAAGTAGTTGTTGACTGCTCAAAGAGGCTCATCAAGATTCAATTATTAGGTGCTGGTTATGTTTCTTTAAGCTAAGAGGAGATTCTTTCTCAATGTTAGCAAGCGGTAGCATGCAGTCAGTATTTAACAAGTATTCTAGGAATTATTTTTAAAAGGGCTTATGGTATTAGAAAACTAAATGATATTAATATGGAATATCTGTCTTGATTGTGCAGATCAGTTTTTGAATCTTAGTCATCTCTGCTGGGGAGGAGCCCAGGGGAGGCCCACACTCCTCAGCACCACCCCTCACTTAGCAGGCATATCACTGTGAGTACTTCCGATGTTTTCTCTCTGGATACCCTGTTCATCCAGTGTAGGTCAGTAGGGGAAGTGACACATTAACAAAAAGCTCTGGAAGGACCTCCATGTCCTTATAGCATGAGAACTCAGGAGTCAGAGCTCAGGGAATGTTATAACTGAATTCCTGAAATCCACCAAAATTAATCTGTTCTCTTCCATATTATCAAACACCGTCCAGTCTGAATTCCAGAGATGGCCGAGAAAGAGAGTGGCTGGAGGTCATGTGAGCCTGCCCGCTGACCTGGATGATGGATGAGATTCCTGTTTGCACTGGGCGGTGGTGCCTGACCCCTGACTTACCACTGTTGCTCCGCTTCCGCAGGTCATACCCGTCTCCTGGCCCGTCAGCCTCTTCAGGAACCTCCACGAGATCTGAAGTCTTGAAAAGAGAGTATAGCAGCGAATGAGCAATGTCATTTCAGTGACTCAGTGAGTAGAGACTGTGATACCAGCAGAAGAACTAAGGTGGAATTTGCAAGATACTGTCTTAAGCATCTCATCGCTGCTCTCTTGTCTGTTTGGCCAACCTCTGAGAGGCTGTGGACTCCCTCTCGGGCACTGTCTCTCCCTCCTGGTGTCCGGGGCAGACTCAGGGGCTGGCACAAGAAGGGTGCTCAGTGACAGGTGAGCGAGTGCCTACATGCACTGGCCACAGTTAGGCTGCTTCCCAGGAACAGACGGCAGAGAGAAATCAGAATTCCTGCCCACATCCTGCCCACTTAAAAGGTTCAGTAGAACTATAGCTCTTTCTAGGTGAGAGCTGAACATTAATTCTGGAGAACAAGATGCACTTTTGAGGGTGCATTGCTTAGGTACGAGTTAAAGCCTGTTTCCATTGCTGCAACAAGTAATTGTTTCAGTAACATCAGTACTTTTTCTGCCCTTTCTTGTGTATAGGAAGAGTTACAGTCATTGTGGGGCTTCCCTGGTGGCTCAGACGGTAAAGAATCTGCCTGCAGTGTGGGAGACCTGGGTTTGATCCCTGGGTCAGGAAGATCCCCTGCAGGAGGAAATGGTTACTCACTTCAGTATTCTCACATGGAGAATCCCTTGGACAGAGAAGCCTGGCAGGCTAGAGTCCATGGGGTCACAAAGAGCTGGACATGACTGGGCGACTAGCACTTTTGCCCCCCCCCCATAGTCACGACTAACATTTTCACTTTTCTTTTCCATAGTCATTATTTAGGTTTCAGAAATAACAACAACAATAAAGCAGCACTCTAATAGCTAATTGTAACCAATCATCTATTGCATGCTGTTTTTAAGTACTTTATATCAATCGTCTCATTTATGCTTTACAATAATTCTATGATAAACCTATTTTTCATATAGGGATCTGAAGCCCAGAGAGAGCTAAACGTGAGGGCTCAGAGTCCCTAAAGTGGTAGAGCAGGGGTTAGACCTCTGGCATTGTCTCCAGAGTCCATGCTCTTTTTTAAAATAGAGTTCATCTACAACATTACGTTAGTTTCAGGTGTATAACATAAAACTTCAGTATTTTCTGCAGATTATACTCCATTAAAGGTTATTTCAAGACAATGGTTTCATCCTGCCCACTTAAAAGGTTCAGTAGAACTATAGCTCTTTCTAGGTGAGAGCTGAACATTAATTCTGGAGAACAAGATGCACTTTTGAGGGTGCATTGCTTAGGTACGAGTTAAAGCCTGTTTCCATTGCTGCAACAAGTAATTGTTTCAGTAACATCAGTACTTTTTCTGCCCTTTCTTGTGTATAGGAAGAGTTACAGTCACTGTGGGGCTTCCCTGGTGGCTCAGACGGTAAAGAATCTGCCTGCAGTGTGGGAGACCTGGGTTTGATCCCTGGGTCGGGAAGATCCCCTGCAGGAGGAAATGGTTACTCACTTCAGTATTCTCACATGGAGAATCCCTTGGACAGAGAAGCCTGGCAGGCTAGAGTCCATGGGGTCACAAAGAGCTGGACATGACTGGGCGACTAGCACTTTTGCCCCCCCCCCCCATAGTCACGACTAACATTTTCACTTTTCTTTTCCATAGTCATTATTTAGGTTTCAGAAATAACAACAACAATAAAGCAGCACTCTAATAGCTAATTGTAACCAATCATCTATTGCATGCTGTTTTTAAGTACTTTATATCAATCGTCTCATTTATGCTTTACAATAATTCTATGATAAACCTATTTTTCATATAGGGATCTGAAGCCCAGAGAGAGCTAAACGTGAGGGCTCAGAGTCCCTAAAGTGGTAGAGCAGGGGTTAGACCTCTGGCATTGTCTCCAGAGTCCATGCTCTTTTTTAAAATAGAGTTCATCTACAACATTACATTAGTTTCAGGTGTATAACATAAAACTTCAGTATTTTCTGCAGATTATACTCCATTAAAGGTTATTTCAAGACAATGGTTATAATTCCCTGTGCTACACAGCATATCCTAACTGCCTATCTACTTTGTATCTGTTGATCCCATAGGCCTAATTTGCCCCTCTCCCCTTTGGGAACTATAAATTTGCTTTTATAATCTGTGAGTCTGTTTCTGTTTTGAGGTACATTCCTTTGTATTATTTTTTAGATTGCACATATAAGTGATATCATACAGTACTGGTGGTTCTCTGACTTATTTCACTGAGCATAACATCCTCTAGATTCATCTCCTAGGCGCTGGGAGATGCTTATTTTCTTATTATTTTTTGGCCATAATACCCGGCGTGTGTGATCTTAGTTCCCCAACCAAGGATCAAACCTGCGCCCTCTGCAGAAGCACGGAGTCCTAACCACTGAACCACCGAAAAAGCCCCTCACCTCTCTAAAGAGGAATTCAGGGGGCCTTAGAAGAGAGTCACACACTTTCAAAACAATTTACATCTGATTAGAGAGCAACGAGTCGGCCTTCCTAGCTCTTCTCATCAGCTCTAAAGTCCTATAACGCTGCCTTTCTGGGACTGATTTCTTGTTACAGTTTAGCTTTAAGATTTGTTTCAGCCATTCTTCCTTTCATGACACATCAAAAAGAAGAAAAAAAAATGTCACAGGTCTCTAAGTCCTTGGACCCTTCTCCTCTGAAGCTCACTGTTTCTGAACAAAAGTTGCTATTTTGATGTTAATTTAATCTCACAAAACTGAAGGTCATTCCTAAATGAGCTAACCAACTCCTAGAAAGTTTTTGAATTTGGTTTCTGCTGGCTTTCCCAAAGCCATCAAGCCTTTTATATTCTACAGCACTTGAAAGCACATGAGAGGAAACCTAATAATTTAGAAACAGCCAGGCAGCCACTTCCCGACAATGTAAAGCAAATGCCTCTATAGCCCTGGAAGAAAAGAAACCTTTGCTACGTGGGAATATGTTCCCTTCAGGACATAACAACACTGCCAGAATGGCAAGAGGCTGAAGTTCATTACTACTGACCCTGCAGGAAGGAAGCAAAGTCATTTTAAAGCAGCGATCAATTGTTTCTGTTTGCTTCCACCAAGGCAAGCTGAGCTCCAGGGAGAGAGTGAAGTGACAGATATTTAAGCACAATTTGATTTGTCTTTGTCTCCCTGCAGCTCTCAGAATGATGCCTTCACAGAACAAAATTCCAGGAAATATTTACTGGTGGAACCAGTGCCAGGAAATATAAGCAGACCATGATGAACCAACAAGTTACTGACATACAGCACACTCTGCTTTTTTGCCCCTAAAAACGTCTGTAGGGTTGAGACACAGACAAGAAAGGAGACTGGACATCCCTCAAATGGCGTCTGTGATGTTCCTTTCGCTCCAAACACCAGTCACAAATGCAGAGATGATGTTCACTGCCTCCCGCCGAGTGCCCCCTGTGATGTCTCTGTGCTAAAACTAGCTAACCAACTAGTCAGTGGAACTAGTTCTAGCAGAGCTCAGAACTGCAGGAGTGGACATTGCTGCTGATGTGGCCAGGTCAGACCTATCTCTGAGGCGCCTTCTCCCTGCTACAGAGCTGGATGGCATCTTGGGACATTCACGGAAATTCTGGTTAGGACAGCCAGAGAGGATGATGATACCAGGTCACCGAGATGCACAGAACACTCATTTTTAGGTCAGCTCAAACGAAGGAGCTTCCCTGATGGCTCAGATGGTAGTAAAGAATCTGCCTGCAATCCAATCCCTGGGTGGGGAAGATCCCCTGGAGAAGGGCATGGCAACTCACTCCAGTATTCTTGCCTGGAGAATTCCATGGACAGAGGAGACTGGAGGGCTACAGTCCATGGGGTCACAAAGAGTCGGACACGACTGAGTGACTTCACTACTATACTACTAAGCGTGGGAGAGGGGCTGGGGGGATGGTGATGTGTCCCATGGAGGGAAACACCCCATGCCTCTGGGGAGGGCAGTGTTTGTGCGAAGGAAATCAAAGGGTGGATCTTGCCTTAGAGAGAAAGGACTGAGAACATGTGAGAAAGGGCTGTATTCTTGAACTGGGATGTCGCTGGAAGGAGAACTGGACACAGCTGGGACATTCCAGCTTCTGCCCCTTGTTTGGGTTGAACCTTTCTACTGTTGGCAAATAAGCTGTCTAATGGAGGGAGGGGGAGAGGTACACGGGGGAGAGTCAGGATTGTGAGGCCAAGAGTGTGGTCTCTGAGGATCTCTGGGGACCTGCCACAGGAAGTTACCCTCCAGTGCCCCAAGGCACTTGGAGCCCCCTTTGGAGGCTGCGTGACTGCCGCCGACTCCCCTCCTGCTGCGCTCTGAGGTGCTCCAGGTCTGCCCTGCCTGGGACCACGGCGGGTTCCCCGAGGCGGGGGAGGCAATCACCGAGGTTCTGTGAGGCGACTCGGAGCCGCTGCCTGAGCTGCTCTTCTTGGTCCTCTGGGCCAGAGAGGTGCCGAAGCGGAGGGTCTCATACACAGGGTCCACCTTATTGCCGCAGGCTGCGACAGAAGAGAGAGCTCATCTGAGACAGCGTTTCCTTAAGCCAGGGTCGGGGACACAGCCAACCACAGACCACACCCCCTGGGTTAACGACGCCAGAAGTAGGTTCTGCACAACGACCCGCTCATCCCTGGGAGACCCCTGGGGAAGTGAGGCTTCCGTGGTCAAGCATCCTTGGGGGTGTGCTCCACTGCACTCAGCCGTCTCTGCTCCCGAACGTTCCCTGACTGGCTGGCTCTCCTCTTTGTTATCCATCCCCAGGGCTCCAATGCCAAGGTTCTTCCCAGAGACCGGCTTTATTTCCTCTAGTGAGAGGCTCTGCTTGCCAAGGTACAAAATCTCGGACACAAAGCGGGCAGGAGGAGGCAAGCGTTTGGAAAGAATGTCACATTACTAGGCCTCCTGAGTGTCTAATTAAAAGCTTTCTAGTTTGTAAATTTCTAGGTTAGAGCTTGTTCCCCTTGCCTCCACCAAAAGGCGAACATAAACGTAGAGATTTTCAGAAAGAAAGAAAACTTAGAAGAAAACTGAAAGATACTGCTGAAGAGTACATTCAAGCCAGAAATATCCCTAAGACATTATTTGTCCTCACTGAAGAACAACTGATATTCAGTGAGTTCCTTCCACGCATTGGCCTTATAATGTATCTCTGTTTATTTTCATATATAAAGAACTATGCAAAGCAGCCAGGGCTGTTCTCAGCGTATAGGGGCCAGCAGGCTGAGTTACTTGCTCAGATACACAGCTGGCCAGTGGGGGAGCTGGGCTCTGACCCAGGCCTAGGGGAAGCCGTGCTTCACCCTGCTTCCACTCTGCCATGGTGCTGAGAGCTGCCACAGCATGTCAGCAGCCTTTGGGACCTGGGTGTCTCTCAAGTTTCCAGGGAAAAGAAAAAAACTTCAGGGGAATTTGGTCCACCTTCAGCTTCCCCTCCAGCAAAACAAACGACCATAACCCAGTTAACCACCAAATCAACGCACTCCACCCTGCCTCTGCCACCCCTCACTGCTGCTGTGGCCCCGGGACCCGGGAGGAGAGCAGCCATCAGCCTGGATGCTGCTGCTCAGCCCCGCTCAACCCAACAAGGTCTCCACTCACCAATGGGCATAACTTCTTTAATGCATCCAAACTGTTCATGAATGAGCAAGGGGGAGCTGTAGTAACGCCGAAACCCCTTTGGCTGGAGAGAGAGAATGGGAAAGAAAAGGGTTCAATGTCACTGCTGAGATGGAGACAACCACTCGAGAACTCTAAAAACGAAACCAGTTGGTTTCTCTAGGGACGCCTCCCTGTCACCCTTTAAGACGCTGACATGGCCTGTAATTTCTCCCTGGTAGGGGCGGGGAGGAACAGCTCTCAATAAGCAAGCTCCACTCCTGCCAGAAAGCAGGCCCCCAGCCCCACCCTCCCGTCCTGCCTCTCCTCTGCCCGCTGCCTGCTGCTGCCTCCTTTCCAGTGGGCTCATTAGCCCCTAGGATACAAATGAACCCTCGTGCATTATCTCACCATATGGTTTATTACACTCATTTAAAGGCCTGCGCATGGGCAAGCGACCTCGCAGGGAGACCTCAAGTCCCTTGTATGTCTGATGAGCTGTGTGTTCCAGATCCCGTTCTGTTTTCCTAACCTCTCATCCATGGTCTCTGCCCTGGCTTGTGGGAACCGCTGTGGGAGGAGGAGGAGGAGGAGGAGGAGGAGGAGGTGGATGGAGCAAGTGAGGCAGGGGTTTGGGAGAAGAGGATACTGCCAGTCAAGAGTACAGAGAGGAACTCTAACAATCCTGGCTTTCTGTACCCCAGGGTCAACAGGGAACTTCAGGGCCCGGCCCCTACAAGAATCTCAGAATCCTCTCCAACATTCCTGGCAAGCGTTCCTCCGGTGAACACTGCTGGGGACATGGGTGGCAGGAACTCTCACTAATTCGGACGGAGGACCTTAGTGACATTATCTCTGATTGTTAAGATGTGGAAACTACTGATCCTAGGTGCTTCCCCTGGAGCCGTAGAGGACAACAGAATTCTTCCGGGTGACAGATCTTAAGTTTTTCTGAATCAGCTATCATGACCTAAGTATCTCTAGGGCAGACATTCTTGGTCCCTTCTAGTAACAGAATTCTTTGGCCACCCCAGTTTCAAATATTTTCAAAAGTGTTCCGGGTGGCTTTCTATCATTGTATAGCACCAGCATGGAAGCCCACTCCTGAGATGGGACGATCAGCCAGCACGGGCCAGGCCGAGGCTCCCTCTCTGGGTTTGGACGTCACGATCCATGATAGTAGTGTAGATTTTTACTGCTCCACTTCTGTGGGGTGGTTAATGTCCATCCCATTCTTGATATCCTCTGAGCTGTCAGCCCATTAAACTGGGACTGAGGAGGTTCCTGGGATGCTTGACTTTTACTTTCAAAACCTGGACAGTCCTGGGATGTGGGACTTGAGTGCTAACACTGACAAAGTCCTGACCCAGGACAAGTTGTCCACTTTACTGAAGACCCTGAGTTTTCTCTACACACAGAACTTGCACCTCTTCAGCTGATAAAGCTCCTCCTTATTCAGTCCTACTAGGAAGCCAGGCTGACCAGTCAGAGATCTGGGGCAGGGTGGGGGGTGCTTCCTGGGGTCCAGGAGTCAGGGTGCTTCCAGGAAGAAGTCTGAATGGAGTGATCTCATGATTTCATCAGGCAGGCAAGCGTCCTGAGCAGGGGTTCCGGGATATACTCTGGGCACGAGCCCTTACCAGCTTGCCCATGCACCGCTGGGGTGCCAGGCCATCCATGCACTTGTGGTGGATGCTCATCTTGCAGGCCTTGCAGCGCAGTCCGTGCTTAGCGTTTGTTCCTGTTGGATACATGCCGAGCTTTGGTTAGGACACGGTTCAGATGGTAAAGCGTCTGTCTACAATGCGGGAGACCTGGGTTCAATCCCTGGGCTGGGAAGATCCCCTGGAGAAGGAAATGGCAATCCGCTCCAGTACTATGGCCTGGAAAATCCCATGGACAGAGGAGCCTGGTAAGCTATAGTCCATGGGGTCGCACTGAGTGACTTCACTTTCCACTTTCACTTTTGGTTAGGACACAATGTACTCTCCCAGCTACTTGTATAAATTCTTTCCTGTGACTTGCACAAAGCTTTCAAAATGGGCAAAATATTATGGTAAATTCTTTTACCTTTTCCCCTATTTTCTATGCAAAGTATCAGCTCTGGTTTCCCTCCACTCCTCTCCTGTTCATTTCTCCGGGAAACCTCACTCTTCTCTGCTTTCATCACTCATTCAATTCAAACTCGCAAATCCCTCTGTCTTGGCTCTTCCTGTGGGTCACGTTTCTGCTCTTTTATGTACCTCACTAAGTAGCCCAAGTCCAGACATTCTGTCCATTTACCTGAATTTCTATCACAGAGTCTGAACTCGTGGGCAAACTCTCTGGAAAATGCCCAATACAGGGGGAACAGTGTGGTCTGTGTGAAATCAGGGCTGATGAGGCTCTGAGGTCGGGGAGAGAGGGCTCGACCAGACACCAGCCTTGGCCTGGGAGAGGAGGAAGGGCAGTGGGTGGCAATTAAACCACCTCTGCAGCGAGTCACTTAGTGTGACTCCGTGTGACAGGGTGCCATAGCACGGTGAGAAGGAAGAAGGAGAGGAGGGGAGGACAGGAGACAGGCCCCCAGGGAACCTCGTCGCTGCACCAGGCCCAAGGCAGCAGTGCCGGAGCGGCATGGGGAGGACAGACCAGTGCGCTGGATGTGGCAGCTTCAGGAAGATGGGGATAGAGCTCATGTGTTGTTTTAGAAAATGGCAGAAGGAGACAAGGAGAGGATGTTAAAATGGGCTGTGTCGTGTCTCCACTGAGTCCAGGACAGAGGATACAGATGGCACAACAGGTGTGATCGACTCTGATTTATTAAAGGGAAATAGGTGCGTGGCTTCCAGGCGGGCCTTAGAACTCTGGTGCCGAAATGCACTTCACAGTTAAGTGACCGAGCAAGTCAGTCCTATTAGGAAAGAGGAAAGGAGGTGGGAGACTGGAGGGAGCACTCCTTTGCAGAGCTGTTTGCGCATTAAGAGTCTCATCCCTAAAACGATCCTTCTCTACCTAATGAGAAGAATGTGGTGTTTTCCTCTCAGTCTCCTCCTACTGAGAGGGGTTTGGAGGCGATTTGGATGTAGGGCTGTGGTCACATCCTTGGGAGAGTGTAAAGGTGAGAGATATGGGTGACCAGTGGTCCTGGCAGCCTGTCCGGGAGACACAGCCATAGAGGTGAGACCTGCATCCTAAAAGCTTGTCAGCAGAGGGATGTGTGAACACCTGCCGTGGATCACGCTGAATGCTGCCTGAGACCAGCTAGGAAGGCAAAGGGCCTCCCTCAATAGGAATTAGGATGTCCACATACCGTGACATATGAGGCCACAGGTCTCCCTCTGCATATCGTAGCTGGCAGGCAGGTCTGGTAGCTCAGATGGTAAAGAATCTGCCTGAAATCGGGAAACCTCGGTTTGATCCCTGAGTCAGGAAGATCCCTGGAGGAGGGCATGGCAACTCATTCCAGTTTGCTGCCTGAGACCAGCTAGGAAGGCAAAGGGCCTCCCTCAATAGGAATTAGGATGTCCATATACTGCGACATATGAGGCCATAGGTCTCCCTCTGCATATCGTAGCTGGCAGGCAGGTCTGGTGGCTCAGATGGTAAAGAATCTGCCTGAAATCGGGAAACCTGGGTTTGATCCCTGAGTCAGGAAGATCCCTGGAGGAAGCATGGCAACTCATTCCAGTATTCTTGCCTGGAGAATCCTATGGACAGAGCAGCCTGGCAGGCTACAGTCCAAAGTGAGGAGAGCTCGAGATACATAAGATCCACCTCCATCTCCTCCTCCTCATCCAAACCACCACCATCCCTTGTCTGGACTAATTCCTGACTGAACTGTCTTTACCTGTTTTTATGCTCCTCCCTGGTGTGTAGAAAGGCCAGACAAACGTACTCCAATCCGCTCCTCCTGCTTAACTCTCAGGAGGTTCTCCCTGCCTATCTGATGTTATACAAATGCTTACCGTGGTGGCAAGACTGTATGATTTGGTGGGAACCTTCACCAGGGTACAGCTACATGGCCTTCTTCAAGTTCCTTAAATGCACCAGCTCTTGAATCTTTACACATGCTGCCCTATGTGTGTGGAATGCTGTGCCTGCCCCTCCTCACTCGTGTCCCTGCTCCTCATCCTTAGGGTGGCTTGTCATTTCTTCAATGAAGGCATCTTAGAACACTTCCCTTTCCCTGTCTAGATTATATTTTTTCCTATTAGTCTTTTCATGGCACTCTGTTGTTATCTTTCACAGTATTTATCACAATTATTACTTATTTGAGATTTTTTTTTTTCCCATCTGAACTATGAACTCAGTGAGGCTAAGGATGGAGTCCGTCCATTTGCCTCTGTATACCAGCTGTGGGTGTGGTGCCCAATAAACATGCATTAAAGAAAGTAATGAAAAAACTCTATTTTATTGACAGTCACACACCTGCTGAAATCAGTAGTGACTGATTCACATAATTAATTGGAGTGTTTTCACTGATGGTGTAGAAAAGCATTCAAAAGCTGAAAGAGGATTTGGGGAGCATCTATTTCACAGGCGAGAAGCCCGAGGCTCCAAGCAGTAGAGTGACTTGCCTCGGGTCTGAGAAGTCCTGCCTAGTTTCACTCTTTCTGGACTTGATCCAAACATTTCCTCCTTTAATATGACTGTTTCACTGACAAGAGGATGTACTTGGGGATGTGGTTAAGTCGCTTCAGTCGTGTCTGACTCTTTGTGATCCCATGGACTATAACCCACCAGGCTGCTCTGTCCATGGATTTCCCAGGCAAGAATACTGGAGTGGGTTGCCACGCTCTTCTCCAAGGGATCTTCCTGACCCAGGGATGGAACCCACATCTCTTATGTCTCCTGCACTGGCAGGCAGGTTCTTTACCACTAGCGCACTTGGGGATAATAAAATGACAAAATAAGGAACTATGAGAACCTGACATTCAGCCAAGAAAAGCAAGATAACCCTTGACAGGACAAAGTCCTAGAAACTCTTCAGGAGGTATTACCTGAAAATACCATCCTGAAGGCACATTGAACAAAAGAGTGTCTGCTATTACAAACACAGAAGGTTGAAGTGACATATAAAAGCACCACAAATTACTGGATATGTGTGTTTCTTCATAAATACTAGTTGGACAGTCTCTTTTTCACTTTGACAATAAGCACTTAGTTGAAAGACTACAATGACTTCAAAAGACTGGACTTTGAAAGCAGTAACTTAATTTTTGTTTTCAAATTGAAGAATGCTATTTGTGCCCTATGTGAGAATGTAACTAAAAGCTTCAAAGAAGAAAGTTATTTCATTGTGTGCTAGACTCTGAAATAGAGCCATTTTATATTAAGGTATATTTTCCTTCAGACTTGAACACTGTAATTTCAGTTTTCCTTGTTTGTTCTAACACACTCCACTGTATTGAGTCCGACCACTAGCAATTATTCGGTTTTAGGTGTTCCAATTTCTACCATGTAATAACAAAAGTATTGAGGGGGAAAGCTTGTATTCTGTGACTTAGAGAATAGTTCAAAGGAATAATTTACCTCCCAGCAGTGGCATTAGTTTACTGTAGCAAGATATGGAGAAGCTATGATCTAACTTGTTTTATTACCACCAACTTCCATCACAAAGGCATCACTGAACATGACCCTCATGCCTCAATAGGGGGGGAAAAGTATGGTTTTAAATTTTAATCTCTCATTCAGGCTCTTGAAACTAACCTTCTTGGAGCCCCAGCTGTCTTATCGTCAAATGGAAACAGTACTAACTACTATCAGGGTTGCTAATAGTAACAGCATCATAATATATACAAAGGGGATAACATGGATTTACATACTTGAAAACATAAAAGTATAAGTGGATTTTGAGTAAGCATGGTGGACAAGTCACAGGAGTTTCCTACTTACTCATATCAAAACTCCATTAAAATTAGCAAGGAAAAAAAGATGGTATAGACCCCAAATAATAGGATTATTGGAAGGAGTTGCAAGGGTATAAGAAAGTTCAACATACATTTGGAAGACAGCAACTGGAGGTACCATAAGAAGTTTAGCAAAAGAGACGAAGATTGGATTTCTCAGTAGCAACTTGGAAACTAGAAGATCATTGAGCTTTAAAAACTGTGGAATTTCAAATATCTGAGAGAAAATAATTTCCAACCTGGAATTTTATATGCAGTCAAATTACCAACAAGTATGAAGGTAGCATAAACACATATTCAGATTTTCAAGGAATTAAAACTGTTTACCTTTCACACACTCTTTCTTAGAATACCAGTGAAGAATATGCCTTAAAAAGATGAAGAAATACATCAAGGAAGAGGAAAATATCAGACTCAGTGTGCAACACAGGAACCACACAGAGGAGAGATAATGATGTGCACACAGGACAACACCATAATAGCCCTAAACAGGAGCCACAGATGAAATGAAGCTGGGGGAAATGAAACTTAAATGTTCATGGAGCTTTCAAAGATTTGGGTATCTTAATAGATATGGCATTCGATGGGCATATGGGGGCATATAAAAAACAATTACAGGTATATGAAAAGTCAAGGGAATGATAAAGGCAATTTTTAATTTGGGGCAACATAAAACCTGTGTAAGGAAAGAAATGTGATAGTACAATACTTGAATCAGATGTTAGCAACAAGGACTACCCTAGGGAACCAGTGGTTAAGAATCCTCCTGCCAATGCAGGGAACGTGGGTTCGATCCCCAGTCCGGGAAGATCCCACATGCCCTGGGCAACTAAATCCAAGAGCCACAACTCCTGAGCCCGTGCACTCTGAAGCCTGTGCTCCGCAACCAGACAAGTCACCACAGTGAGGAGCCTGAGCACTGAAACTAGACAGGAGCCTCTGCTCACCCCAAACAGAGAACAGCCCTTGCCGCAACGAAGACTCAGTACAGCCAAAACAAATAAACAGTTCTTTAAAAACTCAAAAAAGAAGTTAGTAGCAGTCATAAAAATGCATAAAGTGACCAGTTAACACCAAATTTTTGGGAAGGTGAGAGAGCAAGGGAGCAGCAAAGATTGTGATATTACCCTTATGAGGAGGAGACAGCATAAAAGGATAGGAATAGGCAGGCGTGTTGGAGGATGAGAGCTGCATCCTCATCCTCTACAGCAGGAAGCCAAGACATGTTTGTCAATACGTATCAATAGTACTGGAAGCACAGGATTTAGAGATATTGATGTAAAGGCCAGAAGCAACTATTAAAGAAGATGAAAGTGGTTGCCTTTCAGAAGCAAGATGATACAGTTTCCATTGTAGCATTTTCAGTACTATCTTTAAACTAGTCTCCTATACTACTGTAACAAAAAGCAAAAGTTGAAGATGCTGGAAACTGGGTCAGGTCAGCCCCTTGGAATGAAGTGGTCCTTGGAACATGGAGACATAGGGAGGATGTGGGGCTAGCACATCAGTTCTTCCCTGGGATATGTACTTCTAGGATAAGTCGAAGATAGCTCTATGAGTTACAGTTGAAAATTGTTAAGAATGTGAGCTATGATATTAAGATGGATTTTGGAATGGATCGATGCAAATAAGTTCAACACTGATTAACTGTTGAGCACCGAGCTGTTTTATGAGCCTAGTATCATTTGCCACTATGGATAAGTGAGCTGTCCATAGAAAACCAAGTGCTGAAGCTCCAGCACTTGGAGCTGAAGATGTTTATACAGAGATGTTGGGAGAAAACACTGAAGGGGTTTTCTGAATGCAAATGATTGAAATAACTACAGTGGATGACAGGCTTTTTAAAAGAAATGATATTGATTACAGACATCTAAGAAACAATTGGCCAGGCTCATTTTGATAAGATTTTGCCTTTGAGGCACTGCTTAACCCTTGGTTGAGTTTCATATGTTAATAGTATCAGAGTTAAAGATAAAACTGTGGTTGCACTTGAGGTTATTTACCTAGAGAAATAATATGGAGAATGAGTAAGAAAAGAAAGGTATAAGAAAATAAATGTAATCATAGGGGAGGGAAAGTAGCTCAGTTGTGTCTGACTCTTTGTGACCCCATGGACTTTATAGTCCATGGAATTCTCTAGGCCAGAATACTGGAGTGGGTAGCCTTTCCCTTCTCCAGGGGATCTTCCCAACCCAGGAATCGAACCTAAGTCTCCTGCATTATAGGCGGATTCTTTACCAGCTGAGCCACAATAGTCAGTACTTAATTTAGCAGTGAACAATAGTTATAATTGTTACCAATAATTGGTTTGCTTCCAGACTGTACAACCATAGAATTACTTCTATAATTTATTTGAAAAAATTAATATAAATTAGACTTTAGGAAAGATACTTTATGGGACTTCCCGAGCGGTCCAGTGGTTAAGAATTTATCTTGCAATGCAGGGGATGTGGGTTTGATCCCTGGTCAGGAAACTAAGACCCCTCATGCTGCAGAGCAACTCAGCCTGCTTGCTGCAGCTACAGAGCCTGAGTGCCATAATTAGAGAGTGCGCATCGCAACAAAAGACCCGAAGCAGCCAAAATAAGTAAAAATAAATAGATATTAAAAACAGAAAGAGACTGCGATTTGCGGAAAAAACTTAGAATATAGAAATATATATTTATGAGGATCTAGAAAAAGATACATAAATATTTCTTGGATTACATATAAAATATGTATAAAAGATTCAAAGGTAAATATAGATGAGATAGTTCAGAGATGTTCCAGGCCCCTGTTCCTAGTGGTGTAGCCGCTCAGCCTCGGGCAGGACAGGCCAAGGGTAGGAGAGGTGAACGAAGCAAGCAGGAGACCGCCGGCATCAAATCTGCAGTCTCTGAGGACCAGAAGCCGGATCACAGCACGGCCCCTGAGCCAGAGACAGGAGAGCGAAAGCCGCGGGCGAGTTTTCAGTGCCCAGGCAGAGCAGAAGCATTTAAGGGCCAGGGACTCTGCAAACAGTAGTAAAGATGACACAGTTAGTATTTTTAAAGTAAAGGTGGTAACCAAACCTCTGCTGGGTAATAAAAGCCGGTAATACAATGCAGCTAGCATTATTCACGGGCCATTTGCCTTTGAATAAACACTAACGCAAGAAATGAAACAGAATTCCTTAGGATCCCCTCCGTGATGGACCCCTGCCGACGCTCTTTGCTTCATTTTCAACAGGCTCCATCTGATCTCCTCAGTTTTACCAGATCATTTAGTGTGGCCGGATCACGGCACTTGAGGGTTGCTCACACGCCTCCTCTGCCTTTCTTGTTCAATTGCTAAACAGCATCTCATTCTCTTGGAGCCCTTCTACGGATTTTTCAAAGCCTTCTGCACACACATTCTCCCTGCTTCCACTGTCTCAGGACCCACCATCTCCTCTGTGCCCTCATCGGTGCCAGGTACCTTTCACAAGGGTCCCTTGGTAAGGAGTATCCGCCCACGAGGAGTGAGCAGCCTTTTCAGACCGGGGCCAGAGAAGCACCCAGGCTAAGAAAATGCTGAGGCTCCATCGATCACGTTATGGAAGAAATCAGGCTCCTTCTGCGGCCCCTGGTCCCTGGGGCTTTGTGTAACTGTCCGGTTCTAGTTGCCTGCACATCTTTACTGCCTGGGCTTCACCTGGCTGGCTTGCTTTTCATGCCAATATTCCAGTGTGACTGCATCCCGGTTTGCTGGGACCTAGAACTCTCCAAGCTTCTGGACCCTACAATCCAGGCCAGATACTGTTTCACCCGATGCTTGCCTGACCTAGGAAGAGGGCAGAAAGTCAATTCTGGGAAATCACCCCTTCCACCTCTACCACTGGCTCTTCAAACCTTCCTCAAAGCAGTTGTTGACAACTACCTGGACCTGTCCTCCCAGTGTGGTATACTTGAAAGAGTTGGAGCTTTGGCATTAGGGCAATATAGCTTAAACTGCCCACAAACTTTGAGTATCACTCAATAGTTAGAAAGTTTTCTGATAAGGGGGGAAAAGCAGGACATTTTTCCCATCACAGTTGAACTCTAATCATGAGACCTTGATTAAAAATAACCCACGCTCTCTCTCCCCTACCATGAGTTCAACTGAACAAGATGGTTTGCAAGTTTTCCGGGAAATTCACTAATATAGTCATTCACCAGTGACTTGAAATAACGTTAAGCAAGCAGGAAGGATCATTAAATATGAAGACCCCTAGGCCACCTTTCCCTGAAGACTATATTCCCTACTCCCTGACACATTACATCTTTTCTAACTCCTTCCTAGCTTAAAAAAATTAATGGCATTCGTTGTTTATAAATGCCTCTGTTGATCTTTCCTATTTCGGTTCCTGACTGCTAGTGGAAAAACTCTCCCCACTTCTCCCGGCCCTCACCCACACTGAGCTTCAAAAATAGAAACAGGAGTTGGGTCGGTTCAGGGCTTTTTGTTTCGAGTCCGTAGCCTTTGCCCTCCGGGTCATCGGTTCATGGCCTAACACCATGGCCAGCAAACTTTCATTCTGTTACATGTGTGTGGCTTGAAGTTTTGAAGCGCGTCTTCCTGAATGATCACTTTCTCATGACCATCTCGAACACCCCTGAGCTCGGTACAAATGATCTCTGCTGCTGTCTTCTCCTTTTTCTCTTTTCTGAGGTCTGCAGTTTTCACAGTTTTGTTGGCTTTCTTCAGAATTGTTCTTTTAGCTTGCTGGTGCTGCTGCTAAGTCACTTCAGTCATGCCCGACTCTGTGCGACCCCATAGATGGCAGCCCACCAGGCTCCCTCGTCCCTAGGATTCTCCAAGCAAGAACATTGAAGTGGGTTGCCATTTCCTTCTCCAATTCATGGAAGTGAAAAGTGAAAGTGAAGTCACTCAGTTTTCCCAATAATGAATTGGCTAATCTCTGCTAACCCCCTTCTCTCCATCCCCAAGGTGCCTGCTATTAAGCTTAACTGTTCATACAAACAGATATATCTAACCAGCATATCAGTTCAGTTCAGTCGCTC
>SJYC01150841.1:0-39838 GCA_006408675.1 Madoqua kirkii | reverse complement strand
GACTATGGTTTTTATTCTGTCTGCCCTCTGATGGATAAGGATAAGAAGCTTGTGAAGGCTTCCTGATGGGAGGGACTAGCTATATATAGTCTTGGTCTGATGGGTGTAGCTATGTTCAGTAAATCTTTAATCCAGTTTTCTGTTGATGATTGGGGCTGTGTTCTCCCTGTAGAGTTTGGACCAAGGCCAAACTATGGTGGGATGATGGCAATAATGAGACCTCCTTCAAAATGACTTATGCCAGTGTGCCCCAAGGCTCCTAGGACTGTTGTATTAAGCGCTCCTGACCTCCAGCAGGCCAGTGTTGACTCACACCTTGCCTCTGCTGGAGACTCCTGGACACTCACAGGCAAATATGGCTCAGGCTCATGTGTGGTCACTGCTCCTTTTTTCCTGGGTCTTGGTGAGCACAAGGTTTTGTTTGTGCCCTCCAAGTGTCTGTTTCCCCAGATTACAGCAAATTCTGTAATCAAATCTCACAGGTCTTCAAAGTCAAATTTCCTAGGGGTTCTCAGTGTTTTTGTCAGATTCTCCTAGGGAGGGGAATCTTTTGTGGGCCCTAGAACTTTTGCAACAGTGTGAGAACTTCTTTGATATAATTGTTCTCCAGTTTGAGGATTGTCTACTTGGTAGCTCTATGATGGGGCTAATGGCGAACTCCTCCAAGAGGATTTATTCCACAGGCTGCGCCTCCCAGGTCTGCTTCAGCCAAAACCCCTGTCCCCCTGGCAGGTCACTGCTGACCTGTACCTCCAGAGGAGACACTCAAAGACAGGTCTCGCTCAGTGTTTTTGGGGTCTCTGGGTTCTGGTGCACCCAAGATTTTATTTGAGCCCTCCAAGCATCTCTGGTGGGTATGGGGTTTGATTTTAAATGCAGTTTCACTCCTCCTACTGTCCTGAAGGGGTTTCTCCCTTTCCCTTGAATGATGGGTATCTTTTTTTAGTGGGATCCTACATTCCTCTGTCAATGGTTGTTCAGCAGTGAGTTGTAATTTTGGAGTTCTCACAGGAGAAGATGAACATATGTCCTTTGACTCTGCCATCTTGAGGTTAAATTTAGATTTCAATTAAAACCAAACTCTTCTTTCCCACCACTCACTCCATTATTAGTGACATTTTTTTTTCAAGGTTAGCTGTCATTGGATTTTGATGTTCTCCCAATGTTCTTGCCAATTCAAGAAATAAGCAATAGGATTTGCTGTATAGCACAGGGAACTACAGTTTACATCTTTTAGTAGCCTGTAATCTGAAAATATATGTATATATGTAACTGAGTCACTTTGAATTAGTTGAATCTCAAACTAACACAATTACTGTAAATCAACTACACTCCAATTAAAATAAGAAAAAGTACAGAGAAAGCAGATAGAGCGTTACCCTGGGCAGGTACTTGGCAAAGCAGTTGTGGATGTAGGTCAGGGTGAGGAGAGCCAGGGTGCAGACAGGCAGTCTTTAAGTGCTGTCCACTGGTCATGCAAACAGACAGTAAGAAGTCGTGAGATAGAAGGAATAGTGATGTTCACAAGGATGCTGGATGGAGGTGAAAAGGTAACAGGTGAGAAAAAGGAGTCCCTAAAGGTGTCAAGGCTCCTCATGTTGGTGGAATACAGACAAGCAAAACAAGCTCAGAGTCATCAAACAGTGACAAAGACCAAAAAGCTGAATTTGTAGCTTCACTTAAGAGGAACCCATGCCTGCATGGTAAGTCGCTTAAGTCATGCCTGACTCTTTGAGAGTAGTTTGCCAGGCTCCTCTGTCCATGGGGATTCTCCAGGCAAGAATACCGGAATGGGTTAACAGGCCTTCCTCCAGGGAATCTTCCAGACCCAAGGATCAAACCTGGGTCTCCTGCATTATCGGTAGATTCTTTACCATTTGAGCCATCAGGGAAGCCCATTAAGAGAAAGCTTTTGCCCAATTCTTAATGTTTTTGTCCAGGTGGTCTCCCAGCATATGTATTCACTCCTCTCCCCACCAGAGGTGGTATCACTTTCCTGATTGCTGAATTGGAAAGAAAAACTTGAAAGTGTTTAGACCAGCTTCTATCCCCTTCCTCCAGGTACTCACACACCATTAGAACATCACCTTCTTTGCGGCTATTCCACGGACAGAGCACAGCTGACATCAAACATCTTCTGCAAGAGGACAAGTAATTATAACCCATCCTGGGGTTCTGGTCCATTTGAGTCTCGCTCAGCTGCATTCTTCAACTTGAGTGGTATCAATCATTTCACCCTCCATTGGCAAGAAGAGATTATTTTTACTGAAGCTTCTGAGAGACCATAACAGCTCACTGAAACCTCCTGGTATCTGGAATGTTTCTGGTATATTTCAGTTATAAACTGAGTCTGTAAAAGAATCCCACTTAAAAATCCTCCTTATTTCTTTCCATGTCTGCTCAATGTGTGTCACCAGCCAAGTCTGAAAGCCATGACTGCTTGGTTCCCTAATGAATGGCTATCCATTCCTGGCAATGCAGAATGTCTAATCTAGCCCTGAAAAGTAGTGGGACCTGACTCTAGCTAGCTAAGGAAAGCTTGCCAGTGGAAGAAAATTATATTTCCAGACTGGTTCTGGAGAAAACAAAATGTGCAAAGAATTAAAATTGGTCACATTTTTTAAGATCAAAATAAAACATTGAAGTCTGACTGCTAAAAACGATAGAGGGGGCCCAAGAAATTTAAATTTGATGTGATAATTTAAAAATAATATTTCACAATTTAAAGCCTAGTTCCCTTGTGTAAGTTCCTCTTAGGCTTTTGCTCTGGAAGCATGAATTTATAAATTGCCAAGGTCACACTAGCCATTCGCCCCAGTTCTACATAAGGACACAAGTTTACGTGATTGTCTTTATTTCTAACTACAAAGGTATAAATTGCAATCTAGTGCTTAAATTAAGTTTATATATATGCATGACTCTTTGAAATCTCTGTGTCTGCCACTGAAACAGTTGCCATAGTAACTAATGCACTTCCAAAGAGAGGAAAATGTGCACTGATTTTTTTTTCCACTTAAAAGGTAAAAATTATACTAAATAACAACAGATCATGGCCATTTCATTAAAAAGGTGTTCTTTCATATATAATATTACAAACCTCACACATTTATTTGACACAGAGAAATAGTATTCTCTTCCCTACCCTTGTGTGTTCACACTCAAGGACAAAGAATAAAATGTCCTTGAATGGAACACTGAGAGATTCATGAAGAACTCACTAAACAAACTTAAATATGAAGTAAATGACTGCAATGCATGCTCTATATTAAATGCCTTTTGTTTTGTGTGATAGTTAATTCAACACTGCTGCTGCTGCTGCTGCTGCTGCTAAGTTGCTTCAGTCATATCTGACTCTGTGGGACCGGCAGCCACAGAGGCTTCCCCCTCCCTGGGATTCTCCAGGCAAGAACACTGGAGTGGGTTGCCATTTCTTTCTCCAATGCATGAAAGTGAAAAGTGAAAGTGAAGTCACTCAGTCATGTCGGACTCTTCGCAGCACCATGGACTGCAGCCCACAAGGTTCCTCCGTCCATGGGATTTTCCAGGCAAGAGTACTGGAGTGGGGCGCCACTGCCTTCTCCGTCTACACTACTGCTACTAACAATAATGATCAGCTGATTGGTGGCTCAGACGGTAATGCGTCTGTCTGCCTATAATGCGAGAGACCTGGGTTCAGTCCCTGGGTGGGGAAGAGCTCCTGGAGAAGGAAATGACAACCCACTCCAGTATTCTTGCCTAGGAAATCTCATGGATGGAGGAGCCTGGTAGGCTGCAGTCCATGGGGTCACAAAGAGTCAGACATGACTGAGACACCTCACTTCACTTCATATATAAAGGAAACACAGAGAGAGAGATTATTTAGACACTAAAATTATATTAAATTATACTTAAGCTCTAAATTTCAAGAACCTTAGAGAGAATTTGGGCAAAAAGGGCAATTATATTTAGCATATATCACTGCTGCTACTGCTGCTAAGTCGCTTCAGTCGTGTTGGGCTCAGAGCAACCCCATAGACAGCAGCCCACCAGGCTCCCCTATCCCTGGGATTCTCCAGGCAAGAACACTGGAGTGGGTTGCCATTTCCTTCTCCAATGCATGAAAGTGAAAAGTGAGCATTCACAAATTAATCTTTTGCTTTTAATTTGTTTCGCTGCTGTTTTGGATGGAAAAAATTGGATAAATTTTTTTTTAACTGAGCTTATTTAAACAGATTTTTTCTTTAGTCATGTTGAATCATTGTGGTATGAATTGTAAAATAAAATTTATAAAATTCCACTTAATGCATTTTATATTGTTTAAGTTTACTGATTTGTATAAGATAAAACAAGGGACCCAGGGCAAAGGTTAGAATTTAGACTTTGGTTAACTGAATATGTCTTTCCCTAATAACTTACAGCAAACAAATAAATTTAGTGTTAACCTTGAGATTTAATGGAAATGTAGAGTCTTTCTAAAGACATTATTTTATTTGATGTCTTCATTGCTATTTTGTGTCATTCTCTCTTTCTTCCTTAGGAAATAATGTCCTCAATAAATATTGGAAACATTCTGCTTTATATTTTCTGTAAGCCACCAACTTTAAAATCTGTGCATTAAAGCTATATATACTTCTTAGTAATCTTTCCTCTTGGCATATGCAACTGGAAAATAAACAATGAAATGAACAGAAATAAGAGAAAATAAGATTGCATATCAAAAGGTGTGAACGTATCATCTTTCTTTCATTAACAACTCCAGAGTAAGAGAGAAGAGTTCTTTAAACCAAATATTATAGGTATAACATCAGGCACTAAAACAAAGATAGAATAAAGTATCACAAAGAGAAAAGAGATTTAGATACCAAGCAGATGGATGATACACAGATGTTCCTAGAACAGATGCTATAACAATAATAGTCAAATAGTCTTTGGAAAAATTTAGGCAATTGCTTTCCATTTATGAAATGAACTGTATTTAAAATTTAGATCTAATAAATGCTGCTACTGCATGCTTGAGTGTGCTTATTATTTAATCTGAAGTGCAGTGAATTCAGCATTCATTTCAAAATATCTGTGGCTTATAACAGCAAAAAATGTTCAACCTCATGGTCACTGCAGTCACTATTAGATCATGTCCCTCAATGAGCATCATTGGCCATAGCTTCCCTAGGATGGTTCTACTCCAAATGTGGTTGATTATTCTATAGAGCATTCATCTGGAATGATCAATGGCTTCTGCTGCCATGTGAAAACCATGTACCTTGGATCCACTTTGGGCAACACAATCCATCAGAAATCCAGCCAAGCCCAGAAGACATTTTGAGTTTTGCCAAGCATGCTGGAGAAGTGACAACTGATTGAGGACCAAAGTTCCATTTTAATGAGTCTCCTAGGTCTTGAATCCATCAATGCCAGACTGACAAACATCGACAGTTGGCACCTTCCATTAGAAACTATTTGCCCTTCGAGTCTGCATGCTGTAAAGAACTGTCAGCCTGTAGTTTGTAAAAATGAAAACTTGCTTAGCTACAGCTGCAAGGTCAGCTGATACATTTGCCTCACCAATGAGAACCCTGAGGATGAGACATTAAATGTTGGCTTTTCCATACTTTTAACAAGTGGAAAATATTAGTTGCTCAGTCGTGTCCAACTCTTTGTGACCCCATGGACTGTAGCCCACCAGGCTCCTCTGTCAGTGGAATTCTCCAGGCAAGAATACTGAAGTGGGTAGCCATTCCCTTTTCCAGGGGGGTTTCCCTACCCAGGGATTGAACACAGGTCTCCTGCATTGCAGGCAGATTCTTTACTGTCTGAGCCAGCAGGGAAGTGGAGGTGATTATTAAAATGGTAGTTTTTACTATTGGATGCGACATAGGCTAAAGGAGGTATTGTACAATGTGGGGAATTATAGCCAATACTTTGTAATAGCTGAAAATGGAAAGCAATCTTTAAAAATTGTATTAAAATTTTTTTAATGTTTTAATTATATAGCTAGAGAGAAGCTGCTGTACAGCGTAGGGAGCTCAGCTCAGTGCTCTGTGATGACTTAGAGGAGTGAGATGAGGAAGGGAGGGGATATATGTATACATATGGCTGGTTCACAATGTTGTACAAGAAAAACTAACACAACACTGTAAGGCAATTAAATCCTAATAAAAATAGAAAAAGTTTTAATTAAAAAATATTTAATTATGGTTTTTAGGGTTACCAGGATCTATACACTGGATACAGACACAAAGCATAAAATCCATACATTTAAAGTGTGTGGGGAAATTAGTATTTATAACACAAATACTAACACAAACATATACAGAATGGAGCCCAGGCCTATCCAGGTTGACTGCACCCTAAAGCAAAATTGACCCTTTACAGTAGAAACTACTGTGGATAGTCTACTGATGGAGTGAGCTCAACCGCCGTGTGAGGCGTGGTCTCCAGGGTACATGGAGAGGGATGTGTACTGGTCACCAGTGTGCTTCCTGATGTGCCCAGACCCTTGCAGATGGCAGGAGTTGTGTGACTCTTCCGGACAATGCACTGTGTGTGTAGGAATGAAGTGTGCCACTTCTGGTTTGAAGTGTGTAAGACTGGGTATCAATCTTTTAAACTGTGGTGCTGGAGAAAACTTGAGAGTCTCTTAGACAGCAAGGAGATCAAACCAGTCAATCCTAAAAGAAAACAACTTGAATATTCTTTGGAAGGATTGATGCTGAAGCTGGAGCTCCAACACTTAGGTCACCTGATATAAATAGCTAACTCATTGGCAAAGACCCTGATGCTGGGAAAGACTGAGGGCAAGAAGAGAAGGGGATGACAGAGGATGAGACAATTGGAAGGCATCACCAATTCAATGGACATGAGTCTGAGCAAACTCTGGAGATGGTAAAGGACAGGGAAGCCTGGTGCGGTGCAGTCCATGTGGTCACACAGAGTCAGAGATAACTTAGTGACTGAATGACAACAGACTGCTTATGGGTTTTCCACATTCTTGTCCCCTGCTAGAGGAACCTACATTGTGAGATGCCAGTGTCATAAAATAACAGTGCTTCTGTGAGTCTGAGTCCTGATCACCACCCACAACTTTCAATGACGTACCTTAGGTGAAGGAAAACATGTATTGCCAAGAGAGATGTTGAAATCAACTTGCTGATGCAGTATAACCTAGAAGAGACTGCTGAGAATATAAAGGGATCCTTGAGTCAGCACTACAAGTCAAGAATGTTCTAGAAAATAGTAATAGGTGATGCTTGACTGCAAGAGTACTGTGGTGAGCAGTCTAGGCACTGACTACATAAAGAGCTCTATACTGATAAGTAGATGTAGGGCCTCAATCATGGAACATTTCTAAAGCAGATTTTCATGAATACGGGTGTATAGCATGTCAGAGGATGTGCTCATAGAAACAAGAGAAGTGCCAGATTACCTGGAGACAATGTAATAATAGAACCATCTAAGCTACTGAATAAAGTCTATGAAAACTGCTTGTCACCAAGGATAAGCTTTTTACCAAAGCCTGGAATGAGAATCATGGCATCCAGTGCCATCATTTCATGGCAGATAGATGGGCAAACAGTAGAAACAGTGGCAGACTTTAATTTTGGGAGGCTCCAAAATCACTGCAGATGGTGATTGCAGCCATAAAATTTAAAGACACTTACTCCTTGGAAAAAAGTTATGACCAACCTAGACAGTGCATTAAAAAGCAGAAACATTACTTTGCCAACAAAGGTCCATCTAGTCAAGGCTATGGTTTCTCCAGTAGTCATGTATGGATGTGAGAGTTGGACTATAAAAAAAGCTGAGCACTAAAGAATTGATGCTTTGAACTGTGGTGTTGGAGAAGACTCTTGAGAGTCCCTTGGACTGTAAGGAGATACAACTAGTTCATCCTAAAGGAAATCAGTCCTGAATATTCATTGGAAGGACTGATGTTGAAGCTGAAACTCAAATACTTTGGCCACTAGATTCAAAGAATTGAGTCACTGGAAAAGATCCTGATGCTGGGAAAGATTGAAAGTGGGAAGAGAAGGGGACAACAGAGGATGAGATGGTTGGATGACATCACCGACTCAATGGACACGAGTCTGAGTAAACTCTGGGAGTTGGTGATGGACAGGGAAGCTTGGTGTGCTGCAGTCAATGGGGTCACAAAGAGTCAGACATGACAGAGGTACTGAACTGAACTGAACTGAACTGAACTGGGATGGGGAGGAAAGTAACTTCCACCTCTGAACAAAGAAGTTTATTCTGAGGCAGAGAGCCAACATTTTTGAAAACTAATTCCAAAATGTTGATGGAAAAGTTTGAACAAGGTGCATATGGTGATCAGTTCAGTGTTTGTCATTAAAATGATCAAAGAAAAAAGAAAAAAATTGTTCTGGGTTTGAATTGAATTATATCAATAAAAACCAACACAAATCCTGATGTAGAACCATCAAGCTATCCCTGGGTTCAGGGGAGTACAGTGGGGCTCCCTGAGGTGTATTTTTAAAATAAATTAAATAAAATGATGATCTATCATTCCTCTCTCATGTTGTGTTGGTTCTTATTAGACCATGTGCCCAAAAAAGAAAAGAGCTCAGGAAACAAGAGTTGGTTCAAGCCAGATTTGTGCCAAGACTGCTTCATCTATTAACATAAAAAAGGAAAAAAATTTCTTAGCACTCCCATCTAAAAAGTATTTCATAAAAATTTAATGTAATCTGTGTCAATAATCAATTATATCATTCAATGGCTTTAATAGGATAGTGTTCCTCAATGAAAATCTGCTCATAAATTTTCTATTTCCACGTAGTTTTTATAATTTTATTTATTTGCTTATTTTCGGCTGTGCTGGATCTTTGTTGCTACATGGCTTTTCTCTAGCTGTGGAGAGCAGGCGCTGCTCTCTAATTGCCATGCTCATTGTGGTGGTTTCTCTTGTGGCAGGGCACTGCTCTAGGGTGTGGACTTCCGTAGTTGTGACATGTGGGCTCAGTAGTTGCAGCGCCCAGGCTCTGGAGCACAGGCTCAATAGTTACGGCAGATGTGCTTAGCTGCTCTGCACGTGGATCTTCCCAGTCCAGGGATCGAACCAATGTCTCCTGGATTGGCAGGCAAACTTTTTACTACTGAGCCATTGGGGAAACACTCTTTCCACATGCCATTAAAAATGCATTTTCAGAAACATGCCTGATTGCTTTTTGAAATATAGCAAAATATAAAATAAAAGAATGTCTTTGCCTATTGGCTTTGGCAAAGGCAAATAGAAGCCTCTATTCTTCTGTAAACATTTTGCATGAATTTTGTTTTAGCCAATGAGCCTAAACCTGCCAAAAAAGAGACTATGAAATGACAGAGCAAATTTAGATTTAGCCTTTGTCCAGATACAAATGGGTTTTGCTAAATTTGGAGTCATGAATTGAATTCAGCAAAAGCATTCATATTAGTCTTTGAGGTATTAAGTCAGCAATTTGATGGATATGTTTTCTTTACAAATTTGCTCTGCCGTGTTGCAGATAGAACCAAATCTAGTTTTACAAACCAGGCTTCAGGTGGTTCACAAAAGGAAAAGAGAGCTGCCAGCAAGGAAGGCACCCCAAGATTTATGAAGAAGAGACATACTCGAAAAGAAACTGGAATCTCATATGAAACTAATTTTTGTTGCTGGTAGATTAAACATTTTCTGGACATGTACTTTGGTCATTATCTTGGCCAAATAACCACCAAATGGTTGACTTAAATTGATCACTAAAGGATATGTAAGAAGCTGTTTAGTTAAAATAATAATCAACTTGCAAATAATCAAGTATTTGATGAATTATTATGCAAAGACAAACTATGTCTTAAAAATTAATTTGATTAACTAGTCAACTAGATATTTTAAGTCATCTAAAGAAGTCCTTTATTATAGTATATGTTTTCTCACTCTGTCACTCAGTTGTGTCTGACCCTTTGTGACCTCAACTCTTTGTGACTTTTCATAGCCCGCCAGGCTCCTCTGTCCATGGAATTTTCCAGACAAGAATACTGGATTGGGTTGCCACTTCCTACTCCAAAGGATCTTTCTGACCCAGGGATCAAACTCGATGTCCTGTGTCTCCTGCATTGACAAGTGGATTCTTTATTACTGTGCCACCTGGGAAGCTCATATTTCCCTTGCTGCTACTGCTAAGTCACGTCAGTTGTATCTGACTCTGTGTAACCCCAGAGACTGCAGCCCACCAGGCTCCCATCCCTGGGATTCTCCAGGCAAGAACACCAGAGTGGGTTGCCATTTCCTTCTCCAATGCATGAAATTGAAAAGTGAAAGTGAAGTCGCTCATTTGTGTTCGACTCTTTGTGACACCATGGACTGTCGCCTATCAGGCTCCACTGTCCATGGGATTTCCCAGGCAAGAGTACTGGAATGGGTTGCCATTACTTTCTCAGTAAAAAAAACATTAAGTTCTTTTATTCTTCATGAATTAGAGCAATATTTCATACCTTTCTGTCATGAGCAAAAACATTAAACTGCACTCTGGTTGTTCAATAATCTGATGGCAAGTGCTATACATGGTTACACACATCATATACACATGGAACTTTAAAATCGCACTCCAGTTAAATCAACAGTGTAAAGCTTATTGATTTAATTCCACCTTGAAGAAAAAGAAAAATGAATTGTGGTGCTTTCTTGCAGTGTTTCACACTTATTTATAATGAAGTCCATCTTCTTAATGTCAAACTGGTAAACAATTAGTCCAGGCAAAGTTCAAGGGAATCAGATCATTTTCAAAAAGTTTATGGATGAAAACATCAGAAAATGTTTGGGTGTTAAAGAATTCAAGAAGAGTAAGCTCTTGTAAAATCATTTAAGTTACTCTTTTACTAATTATCATAGTATCAAAATACTTGGGATTTTCTTCATAGAATGGGTGAAGATATGCGTGTGCATATTTATTGTGTGTACAGACACACACCCCCAATTATACACACTCCTTTTACATAGTCCATTGCCACAAGTTTTTTTAAGAACAGCTAAATTAATTTAGCTGATGTATAGTAGAATATCATTAAATTATGAAATGTATAAGTAATATCAAATAACAATAAAACAAAAATACAATTAACTACCAAGTAAAATACTGGGGTACCTGATTTAAGCAACTGTCTCACAAATATCAACCTTCTCCCTATAAACGGATGGCCTAGTAACCATTTTTCAGTAGAGCATCACTGAGTCTATCACAGTGGAAACTAGCTTCTCCACCATCTACATAACCTCAAAGTCAAAGGCAACAGATAAGCAGGTGGACCAGTTCACCAACTTTCCTAGAAGAGAATACCAGGCCTTGATGCCTCCAATCAGAAGTATCAAAGGCTATATAGAGAGAAGGTAGAAACCAAATGGAAATATGATATGAAATACAATGTGTTAATATAAAAAGAAAAAAGACAAAAGAATGCTGGTTGAATTAAATATCCAGAAGAGGAAGCAAAGAAGCAGAACCAATTTTAGGCAGAGTATATAAGACATCACTGACTTCTCTACTAGGAATATAACACATCACTTCAGATGAAGAAGGACAACCAGAGAATTCCTAGATGGAAATTAAGAATCTTGCTCCCCTTGGGAACCTCACCGATCAGTTGTATCCTTGTATTGAGTTTATAAGTGGGGTTCTTCCTATTTTATATCAATCTAAGTGGACATAACCCCCATTTTCCTTGATTCTAGCTGAGATAAGACTGATGTGTCAAAGGTTTTATTAGTATCTGAGGAGAAAACAAAAAAGAAATTAAAATAGAGTATCATGAATTTAGACAATCTGACATGCCAGGTAAAATAAAACAGTGAGTCTCTTAGGCCATTCCAAGAAGAGATTGCTGGAATTAGGAATATATATTTCAAAGACAATCCTGAGCTCAACCCAGAGTAGGTTTATGTGACCTTCCTAGACCTCAAGAGGATTACCCCATCCTGTTCTATTCTCTCCTTTCTTTTGAAGAACAGCCAAGCTTCAAGCTTCAAATTTTGCTGTAATAATTCCAGTCTATATTGATTCTTTTTCCCTGTGATTTAATCCACATATTATGTATATACTCATTTCAAATTTTAATTCTAGATTCTCCTAAATAATAATTGTTTGATTAAATTGTTTTCAACAAGAAAAGACAACCAGCTTTTCAAATTGCCAGTACAGGTCTCAGCATATACTATGCATTTAATACTTAATAAAATGGATTTATATGAGATATAAATTTTCCACAAAAATTACACTTAAAATAATCATTAGTTTTATTGCATGACTGAGCACAGCTTAGCAAGAGGATACTCTTCCCCCATATATTGAAATGATCTTATGCAAAAGCATATTCATAGATAATATTTTTTAGGACAAAGTGAGGCAAGGATTTTTTTCATGTCTCTAGAAGGGCATTTGAGTAAGTACAATGACTATATTAGGTTTTATAGTCATTCTTAGGAAATCTGACTTAAAAGTGACTGTTTTTGGCATCTGTGCCATGAGAGGTACTTTTAAACAGCATAGAAGAAATGTGAGAAATGTTAGGGGCACTCTGGGGAAACTGAGAATGAGAAGAGATGACTTCAGCCCTTTGCCTTCTACTCAGTTATCTGTCTATAGGTCCAGGTGCTCCCAGATCTCTGGGGATACAAATCTGAGTCAGTCTTCTTTGTGTTTAGCCACTGATTCCACGATTCATGCATGCTATTTTGTGCCAGGAACATAATTCTCATGCTGTCATATTCTAGTGGTAGAGATACAATTAACATGTGTATGGAGATCAGTCCGTCTGGCTGCTTAAATCCCTGCAACAATCTCAGACGCAGTTTCAGCCTCTACCAGGTTCAGACACACAAGGTTCCATGGAGAATCCCATGGACAGAGGAGCCTGGTGAGCTACAGTCCATGGGGTCGCAAAGGGTCAGACACGACTGAGCAACTGATACTTTCACTTTCAAAGTTCTCATACTTGGAAGCTGAACTATTCCAGATTCCCTTATTACCAAATGGGTCCTTATCATTAACACAGCTTGGCCCTCCCCAGTTCACTGAGCAGGAATAACTAAGACTATTCTTTGACACAAAATATGCCTAACAGAAGAAGGCCCCATGACATTGTTTTTTCCGCTTGGAAACATGGAGACAATGAGTACATTATTTATGCAGTATCATTGCTGATTCTCCAGGACCCACAGCAGTGAGGACTGATAAATAGGAAGCCCTCAATGTTTGTTTCATAAATGAATTAATGACAGAGTGAAAGATAAGAAAATAACAACAGACACTATTAAAAGATATTCCTCTCTTCTCAAACTAATGCCTCTCAAAAAAAAAAAGAGGTTTTAAAATACATAGAAATATCATTTAGTATCACAATTTCTACTAATATAATATACTTTCAGAGACAGAAACCTTAAGAAATCGGTTCGATATTTTTGTGCTGTGCTTAGTTACTCAGTAGTTTCTGACTCTTTGCGACCCCATGGACTGTAGCCCACCAGGCTCCTCTCTCCATGAGATTTCAATATTTTTAGGCCTAAGCAAAGATTGTTGTTGGTTAGTCACTAAGTAGTGTCTGACTCTTTTGTGACACTATGGACTCCCACCAGGCTCCTGTGTCCCTAGGATTTCCCATGCAAGCATACTGAAGTGTGCCACCATTTCCTTCTCCAGAGGATCTTCCTGACCCAGGGATCAAGCCCAAGACTCTTGAGTCTCCTGATGGGGCAGGCAAATTGTTTACCACTGAGCCACCAGAGAAGCCCCTAAGCACAGATACAAATAATAAAAATGAATCCCAGGGCAAAATCAGATCTCCTCCACTGCTACCATTAAATGTCTGAAAGTTGTCCCCAGCTTTTTCCAACAGTAAAAGGTAGACTACTTCTGGGGGGAAACGGATGAAAGAAAGCAAAGAAGGGAGGTAAGAGAAAGAGGGTGGGAAGAAGGAAGGCTGAAGGATCTTATGTTTTCTTGAGTCCCTGCCCCCTTGCCATTTGTATATTTTTTCACCTCCTTCCTCTGCAGGTTTTGATTCACAGAGCAGGGAAACTGTATAATTGCCTTTTAATGGGAACCTCTCACCGCAGAAGCAGAGAGGTGTCCCCTTGCCCCTAATACCCTACCCCTCTCAGACCACCTCTCTTTGTTTCCAATGGGCTCTGACTGTTAAGGCAAAGTAGTACACTAATGTAAGTGATAAATAAATTGGAAATTTTGAGTTTAGAATGTTTAGACTGGAAAAGACACTTTCTTCATTTCTTACCTTATTTCTTCAATAATATTTATTTGCCCTTATGGTATAAACTAAGAAGGAAATCTCACCTTCTTAGTGAGAAATTTCACACTGAAACAACTGAGTTTAGAATCTACCACTTCCTGAGGTTGATTAAGCTAAGGAAGTGAATATTCATAGCTTAGATTCTCTGCTTATGAATTCTAGTCTTCAAAGAATTTTCGGGTTAATTCAGCTTCAGGGTAGTATTTGATGGACAGAATTAAATTAAACCCATAAGGCATGAAACAGTCCCTAAATGATACTTATGTCAAGCTTGAGAAAAGAGTGGAGCTTTGAGCCCATTTCACCTAAGCAATTTCTGCCAGGAGTTAACAGTATAAACACAAATTGGTGAATTAGCATAAACTAAAGTGTACTGTTATTTTCTTAGGCACATTCAGTCCTAGATATTAGAGGTCTTCCAGTGAATGTTTAACATGACAATTAATGGCAGGTAATATATAAGTTCCCTAGTGGCTCAGATGGTAAAGAATCTGCTTGCAATGCCATACACCCAGGTTCAATCCCTGGGTCAGGAAGAGAAGAGAATGGCTACCCACTCTGGTACTCTTGCCTGGAGAATGGACATGGACAAAGAAGCCTGGTGGGCTACCTTCCATGGGGTCACAAAAAGTAGGACATGCCTAAGAGACTGACACTTCACTTCAATAAATAAATATTAGTTCCTCCTTGAACTTTCTGGGTCTTTCTGTGACTCTTTAATCCTAGAATGAAATCAGAGGTCGCTAGCTGCATTCAAATAAAAGATTTTAGCTATCAACTATGAATGAATTTCTTTCATAGTATTTTATTTCAGAAAAGACAAAGTTATTTTTTAAGAAATAACGTGTTCTTTTTTCTCTCCCTAGATGTATAAATCAAACAATGGAACAAAGCCATTCTTTTTTTAATATAAATTTATTTATTTTAATTGGAGGTTAATTACTTTATAATATTGTATTGGTTTGGGGGAAAATAAAAAAGAGTCCTCCATATTTATTTTCCCCCATTAAGCTTTAAAAAAAAATGGTCAAACTGAGTTTTTTTCCCAAAACTTACTCTTGGGCTCAATAGTTTACATGATGTTACATTTCATTCTTGGAGGAAATTTTGACAACTCAGTTATTCCCTTAGGAGAACAATGTTATAATGGAGAGCTTAAAGTTGTTAGCTATGAATGTGCCATCCTGTATAACAATTATAAGAATTATGTGTGCATTTTTTCAGTCAATTTGAGAAATAAAAAGTATGTCTATATGTGCAAATTATTAGTCTTTATAAAGAGCTTCTTTGGTTCACCTATATGGCCATATAGAATGCAAAAGTAAATGTTAGGCCATGAGTATAATTCATTAAATACATACCAAAGAAGGGAAAAGGAGAGGATAGTGCAAGCATTGCTGTTCCCAAATAATGGCCTGCTGAGTTGGATAAGACAATGCTAAGACAGCTCATTATATGTAAAAACAAAATAAGAACAGTTAAGACAAATCTTTAGAAAGACTCATAACCTGGGATTAGTACTTATGCTTCTCAATGGCAAGTCTAAATTTAGATTTCTTGCTTATAGCCTAAAAGGAAATTCCCATACTGATTTCAGAGTCTTGCACATAGTACACCAGACAGTTCCCCACTATGTTAGACTATAATAGCCAAAGGAGTTTGGCCACAAGTCACACCCAAGCAGTACCTAGAGGAAAAGTTGTAATTTTAACTGAGGAATGTTATGAGTAACTTGGAAACATCTAGCACCCTCTAAACATCTCCAAAGTAATTCCCAAACCATGGAGGAGAGTTTTCTCAATATTAGCTTGCCCCCAGGGAGGGGTAGAGCACTGGGGTTCTAACCTTGCCCTAAAGGCAGATTGCATGGTGTCAGTTGTATCTCCTCCACACTAACTCCTGACTTTGTGCAAATTACTTTATCTCTGACTGATTAAACCTTTCCATCTGATGATAGTTGCAACAAGGTTATGATAATATACTCATAAAGCCATTTTCCTGTATAGCAAACTATTTAATAATACAGACAAGAACTATAATGTTAAATCAGAAAGCAAAATGTAAAACAAATTTCAAATTCACAAATATGTATATCTTCTATGTGTTTATAAACTTGTTTAAAAATATCTTGTTAAAAAAAAATCCATGGCCGTCATGTCTAGGTGGTGGGAGTCCTGGGTAAGGGAGAGAGGTCAATGTCTGAGACTTCACAATGGAAAGAGAAGTGCGCTTCTGATGGGAGGAAGGAAACGGAGAAGGTCCCAAAGAGAAAAATGACTTTGTCCAGCTAACTTCATTGCTCTGGAGGGAAGCCTGGAGGAGTAGAAGGAGTGAGGAGTCTCAATTAGAAGTGTGGGGAGGGAGGTAAGAGGGGGGTTCAGGATGGAGAACACATGTATACCCATGGCAGATTCATGTCAGTGTGTGGCAAAACCAATACAATATTGTAAAGTTAAAAAAAGAAAGAAAGAAAGAAAGAAAAACAGAAAGTTATTGCAATGTCAGGAGAGAACTGGGTAGGTAAAGAATCACAGAAATTTCCAAAATTCTGCTCTATTATCTACCGAGTTCTATGAATGCATCCTCCATTACCTCATCTCCACTTACTCTTGTGTTTTATTTCTCTTACTTCTTCCATCCATGGTGGCAAATACGTTTATTGTGCACGATGGATTTTTTTGTTTCTTAAAATGACACCAACCCTAAGCAGGCTTCCAAGTAATCCTAATTTTATATGATTAACAAATGCAAGAGGAGAGTGAAAAGGTTGGCTTAAAGCTCAACATTCAGAAAACAAAGATAATGGCATCTGGTCCCATCACTCCATGGGAAATAGATGGAGAAACAGTGGAAACAGTGTCAGACTTTACTTTGGGGGGCTCCAACATCATTGCAGATGGTGACTGCAGCCACAAAATTAAAAGATGCTTACTCCTTGGAAGAAAAGTTATGACCAATCTAGATAGCATATTGAAAAGCAGAGACATTACTTTGCTGACTAACGTCCGTCTAGTCAAGGCTATGATTTTTCCATTGGTCATGTATGGATATGAGAGTTGGACTGTGAGAAGGCTGAGAGCCGAAGAACTGATGCTTTTGAACTGTGGTGTTGGAGAAGACTCTTGAGAATCTCTTGGACTGCAAGGAGATCCAACCAGTCTATTCTGGAGGAGATCAACCCTGGGATTTCTTTGGAAGGAATGATGCTAAAGCTGAAACTCCAATACTTTGGCCACCTCATGCAAAGAGTTGACTCACTGGAAAAGACTCTGATGCTGGGAGGGATTGGGGGCAGGAGGAGAAGGGGACGACAGAGGATGAGATGGCTGGATGGCATCACTGACTCGATGAACGTGAGTCTGAGTGAACTCCGGGAGTTGGTGATAGACAGGGAGGCTTGGCGTGCTGCGATTCATGGGGTCGCAAAGAGTTGGACACGACTGAGCGACTGAACTAAACTGAACTGAACAAGTGAAAAATCACATTAAAGGGTGCTTTTGGATTTTGGGGTAAAGAGAATCATACTATTTATTTATTCATTTAAAACATAACATCATAGACATCTTCCTACATAGACTCACTCATAGACTCACCCCATGATACACCTTTCTTTACTTCATAGCAGTCCATAATGTGAGTGGACCAGAATTTGTTTACATCATTGTAGTGTTTCTCTTAGTACAAACAATAGCATAACATGTGTCCCAGTGAATATATATCTGAGCTTATATGTAAATATAATGTGGTGCTAGAGAAATCTCTTGAGAGTCCCTTGGGCAGCAAGGAGATCAAACCAGTCAATGCTAAAGGAAATTAATCCTTAATATTCATTAGAAGGACTGATGCTGAAGCTGAAGCTGTAATACTTTGGCCACTTGATGTGAAGAGTGAACTCACTGGAAAAGACTCTGATGCTGGGAAATACTGAGGGCAAGAGGAGAAAGGGATGACAGAGGATGACATAGTTGGATGGCATCACCAACCCAATGGACATGAGTTTGGGCAAGCTCTGGGAGACAGTGGAGGACAGGGAAGCCTGGTGTGCTGCAGTTCATGAGGTCACAAAGAGTTGTACAGGACTTAGCAACTGAATGACAACAACAAGTTCCACTTTATATTTTATTAAGTATAGTTGATTTACAATATTGCATTATTTTCAGATGTACAGCAAAATGAATATATAAATCATCATCAAAATGAATATATAAGTATATATTTTTCCATATTAAAGGGTTTGTCTTTACATTTTTTCTAATTTTAAATTTACATATTTTTTAATTGAATGGTAATTGCTTTACAGAATTCTGTTGATTTTTGCCACACATCAACATAAATCAGCCATGGGTATACATATGTCCCCTCCCACTTGAACCTCCATCCCACCTCCCTCCCCATCCCTCCTCTCTAGGTTGTTACAGAGCCTGGGCTTGAGTGCCTGAGGCACACTACAATTTCCCATTGGCTATCTGGTTCGTCTATGGTAATGTAAGTTTCCATCTTACTCCCTCCATACATCCCACTCTCTCCTGTCTTTACTTTTTGATGGATGACTGCTCACAGCTTTCAAGCCTCATGCCAGCTTCTTCTCTTGTCCCCATGTAGGGAAGCTGATGGAAAATCCACGCTTTCCCTTCTTGGGTGCCGGTGAGAAATCCGAACCATGCAACCCCTGACTCACCCTCAAAACACCCTCTTCCTGGTCCCACCAAGTAACCACAATAAAAACTCAAATTCAGTTTGCTTTGCACTCTCAGTCTATCTCACACTTGCCTGGGACCCTGCCCTGTGGCCCCAGAAAGGCTTATTGTATAAGAAATGAGGTTTTCATACTCGGTGGGCACATGCATGGCATCTAGATACCTCACCAGATGTGGGCAGATGATTGATTCTGACCTTTCACAAGGGAACCACAAGACAGCAAGTGTTTATGTGAGAAATATTTCTAGAAGTAGATTTATAAACACCAAGAGGTAGTATAATGTCCCATTGCTCCACATCCTTATCAGCTGTGATTTTTCAGATCTTTGTATAGTGATAAGCCAAAAAGGGAAATAAACACAGAATTTAATTGCACTAATTTGTGTGTGTGCTCAGTTGCTAAGTCATGTCAGACTCTGGGATGCTATGGACTGTAGCCCACCAGACTCCACAGTCCATGGGATTTTCCAGGCAAGAATATTGGAGTGGGTTGCCATTTCATCTCCAGGGAAGCTTCCCAATTCCAGGATCACAACTGAATCTTCTGCATGACAGATGGATTCTTTACCACTGAGCCACCTGGGAAGACCTAATTTGTAATTATTAATATCTTATTAAGTTGAATATTGAGCATTCTTTGGCATTGCCTTTCTTTGGGACTGGAATGAAAACTGACCTTTTCCAGTCCTGTGGCCACTGCTGAGTTTTCCAAATTTGCTGGCATATTGAGTGCAGCACTTTCACAGCATCATCTTTAAGAATTTGAAACAGCTCAACTGGAATTCCATCACCTCCACTAGCTTTGTTCATAGTGATGCTTTCTAAGGCCCACTTGACTTAAAATTCCAGGATGTCTGGCTCTAGATGAGTGATCACACCATCATCATTATCTGGGTCATGAAGATCTTTTTGTACAGTTCTTCTGTGTATTCTTGCCACCTCTTCTTAATATCTTCTGCTTCTGTTAGGTCTATACTATTTCTGTCCTTTATCAAGCCCATCTTTGCATGAAATGTTCCCTTGGTACCTCTAATTTTCTTGAAGAGATCTCTAGTCTTTCCCATTCTGTTCTTTTCCTCTATTTCTTTGCATTGATCGCTGAAGAAGGCTTTCTTATCTCTTCTTGCTATTCTTTGGAACTCTGCATTCAAATGCTTATTTCTTTCCTTTTCTCCTTTGCTTTTCACTTCTCTTCTTTTCACAGCTATATGTAAAGCTTCCCCAGACAGCCATTTTGCTTTTTTTGCATTTCTTTTTCATGGGGATGGTCTTGATCCCTGTCTCCCGAACAATGTCCTGAACCTCATTCCATAGTTCATCAGGCACTCTATCTATCAGATCTAGGCCATTAAATCTATTTCTCACTTCCACTGTATAATCATAAGGGATTTGATTTAGGTCATACCTGAATTTCCCCAGACAGCGATTTTGCCTTTTTGCATTTCTTTCCCATGGGGATGGTCTTGATCCTTGTCTCCTGTACAATGTCACGAACCTCATTCCATAGTTCATCAGGCACTCTATCTATCAGATCTAGGCCCTTAAATCTATTTCTCACTTCCACTGTATAATCATAAGGGATTTGATTTAGGTCATACCTGAATGGTCTAGTGGTTTTCCCTACTTTCTTCAATTTCAGTCTGAATTTGGCAATAAGGAGTTCATGATCTGAGCCACAGTCAGCTCCTGGTCTTGTTTTTGCTGACTGTACAGAGCTTTTCCATCTTTGGCTGCAAGGAATATAATCAATCTGATTTTGGTGTTAACAGTTTTTGAGTTTTATACTCCACAAAGAGCATTCACTTGTATCAATTTATCAGTAAATTCCATGAAGTAGGTATTGTTATTTTTAATCTCATTTGTAAGATGCTGGGATTAAAAGATCCACAACACTGCTAACTGAGAAATGCAAATCAAAACTACAACGAGGGGACTTTCTTCATGGTCCAGTGGTTACGATTCTGCACTCTCAATGCAGGGGGCCTAGATTCGATCCTTGGTCAGGGAACTGGATCCCCAGTCCTACAACTAAGAGTTTCATGCTGTAACTAAAAAATCCCAGTAGGCTAGAACTAAGACTAAATAAATAAAAAAAAATAAATGTTAAAGAAACCACAATGAGGTATCATCTCACACTGGCCAGAGTGGCTATCATAAAAAATCTACAAATAATAAATGACAGAGATGACATGCAGAAAAAGGAACCCTTCTACACCGGTCATGCAAATGTAAACTGGTACAGTCACTGTGGAGAACAGAATGGAGGTTCCTTTAAAAAATAAAAAGCTCCCCTATGATTGAGTGATCCCACTCCTGGCCATATGTCCAGAGAAAAGCAATTCAAAAAGACACATGCACCCCAGTATTCACTGCAGCACTATTTACAACAGCAGGACATGAAAGCAACCGAAGCGTCCATCAGCAGATAGATGGTAAAGACGACGTGGTGCATAGAGACAAGGGAATATTACTCAGCCATAGTCAAGCAACATGCATAGACCTAGAGAGGATCCTACTAAGTGAAGAAAGCCAGATGGAGGAAGGCAGATACCACACTACATGGTTATATGTGAAATCCAAAAACTGATACAAATGAACTTATTTACAAAACAGAAATAGACTCAAAAACATAGAAAACAAATTTATAGTTACCAAAGAGGAGCCACGGCAGGGATAAACTAGGAATTAGGAATCAAAATATACACCCACCACTATATATAAAACAGATAAAAAACAGGATCTACTGTATAACACAAGGAGCTATACTCAATATCTTATAATAGTCTATAATAGAATAAAATGTAAAAAGAGACTATATATTTATGTATATGACTAAATCATATACTAAATCATATTCCCAAGAAGCTCAGATGATAAAGTGTCTGCCTATAATGCAGGAGACCTGGGTTCAATCCCTGGGTCGGGAAGATCCCCTGGAGAAGGAAATGGCAACCCACTCCAGGACTCTTGCTTGGAAAATCCCATGGACTGAGGAGCCTGGTAGGCTACAGTCTATGGGGTCGCTAAGAGTCGGACATGACTGAGCGACTTCACTTCATGACTAAATCACTTTGCTGTACACCTGAAACTAACATAAGACTGTAAATCAACTGCATTTCAATAAAAATTTTTTAAAAAGACATTGGGATTGTGGGAAGGTAAATTAATTGTCCAAGGTCATCTGATCTACCAAACATAGAGCAGAATGCAAATACCCATCCTGACCTCTCTGCACCATTGTGCCTCTCTGCTGGGTCTGTCTGAAAGCTCTGTGTTTTGAATCTGCTTGCAACGATCCACTTGCAGGTGTTCACTAGTGCCAGTGATGATGACTGTCAGGGCAGTGGACAAAGTTTCACTTCTACAAATCTGATGGTACAGAGCCCTTATTTCTACTGGAGGTTTTAGAGTAAGCATCAAGCTAAGGGCTTGAGCACAGTTGTTTGGGCAACCAGGTAGGGCAAGCATTCCTAAGAAAAGCAGGAATTCGAAGGCAGTTTGCTTTTTGGCAGCAGTGTAAAGGGGATGAGGTGGTAGAAATGGATAAGAGAACATAGTTTAGGAAGTTCTTGAGACAGTTCAGGTGAGGTGTGCTGAAGCCTGGACTGGGGCAGGAGCAGTGGGAACAGAGGAAGGACCTGGCCGTGGAAAAGTCACAGAAGGAGAGAACTGACAGCGTTCTGCTCAAGGGCAGGGTTTCTAGAGAGAGGGGTTGGGAGGAATCAGAGGTGGCCTGGAGGTCCCGGGTGCTATGAGCTCCAGCAGAAGAGGCCAGCAGTAAAGCAGCAGGTTTTACGGGGGCAGGCAGTGCTGTGGGAAGATGTAGGTGTTTCCGCATCCACATGGCATCTGGGCAGCAGAGTTCTGGTAGCTGAACTGGGAGAGCGGAGCCTGGGAGGGAGGCTGACCAGCAGCAACACATGCCTCCAGGATGGCAGGACAGGAAAGCAGGGATCCCCAGATTTCACTGTTTGTTATCTGGGCATCACTGTTTGGGGCACTGTCTCATTGAATCTCTATGCCACATCTGTCAGAGAGGTATTTCTATTTTTAAAATGAGAAAATGGATGCTCAGAAAACATTCCGTGAAATCTTCCCAAAGAGGGCTGTCAGGGTGATCTCACCCAAAGGGATAGAGTCCTTCTGGGTCAAAGTCCGGCTGGTTTACTGTCTCTGGTTACAGCCAGTCATTCTTGTCACTTTTCTTTATGGCCTTTTGGTGCTTGGATACTAGATTGTAAGGGATCAGAATGAAGCAGATGTCAACTCTTGAAACCATGTTCTTGCCACGTTAATGGAAACATGCATTTCCCTGACTGGAGGTGAAGTGTGTGTGTGGTGTGCACACAGCACACAGGGATATGCACACTCCTGTGCTTGCCTGTTGTCACGTTGTTGGGGCAAGGAGTACAGGGCAGCTATAAGCTTCTGGATTTTCTTTCCAGGTAAACTTAGCATATGATAGAATAATCTATGCTTTGTTTTTTCCCCGTTCAGCAACCAGTGTCTGCATCACAGTGCGTAAGAAAAGTGTGAGAAAGTGTTAGTCACTGAGTTGTGTCTGACTCTTTTTGACCCATGGACTATAGCCTGAAGGGTCCTCTGTCCATGGAATTCTCCAGGTAAGATCGCTGGAGTGGGTTGCCATTCCCTTCTCTAGAGAATCTTTCCACCCA
Source organism: Madoqua kirkii (assembly GCA_006408675.1). Taxonomy (NCBI): domain Eukaryota; kingdom Metazoa; phylum Chordata; class Mammalia; order Artiodactyla; family Bovidae; genus Madoqua; species Madoqua kirkii. The sequence goes on along the minus strand of SJYC01150841.1, from coordinate 16,217 downwards.
GGGATCGAACCTGGGTCTCCTGCATGGCAGACAGATTCTTTACCACCAGTACCACCAGGGAAGCCAGTGCGTAGGTGTCTCCCACAGACACAGACACATACAGACACATACACAGACACAGACACGGACACACACAGACACATACACACCTGCCAGATGCTTTGAGCCCCAGCACACACAAAGGGCTGTCCTATTTTCTTTCCCTGCTGGCCCAGTTCTGTCATTTATGTGATATCCCTGTGGCTGTGCAAGCAAAGGGACCTTTCTAAAGTAGGTCAGTGGTGCACTCCCTGCCCTACACACATCTTCCAACAGGTCTCTGCCCCACGTCTGTAACAGGAGATGGCCTGTGTCCGGAGATCCCTAGCTTCCAAACACAGAATTAATCATGGGTCCTTTCTACATTTGTCTGTCATGGCTTGGTCTTAACTTCAAGCAGGAAAGCATAAATCAGCAACATCACAGTCAGGAAAGCGCTTTGCAGCTGCAAGTTTAGAAAATGCTTAAAGTGTATCCAGAATGCACTGTCTACTTTCTGTCTCAACTCCGCCTTGACTAATTTCTCTCCTTTCCTTCTGCCCCAGGCAGCTTTTTAATTTCTTGGCAGGTGGGACAAGGAGAAAATAAATGAAGCCCAGAAGGTCTCAAGAGGACATGGAAGTATATATATTCAGAATCTGTTGGTTATGATATTACTAAGTAGCATCTAGCTGGTGATCTGGACTTGAAGGGCATAACTAAAAATATAATTAAAGACCACCTTGAATTAGCATCCTCCTCTATCAAGCCAGTTATTTATGCACTGAAAACACTGTCCTGTGTTGTCATTTCTTTCCACTAAGGTATGATCTTGAAGGGCTCTTGAAGTGCGGAGCTCTTCTTTGGGGCACAACAAAATTATTTCTCTGAAAATCACCTCAATGTCGCAATTCTAGAGATCACCAAAACACCTGCAGACATCATGATGGATGATTTAAGAGGGACAGCCTCTCTCCTCTGGCTACCTTTCTTTTTTCACATTTTCCTCCCAAATTTGACCATTTAAGACTTTGGCCAATTACTAGTAAAATGAACAGTTGACAGAAATGAAGTCCTGCATTTTCTCTCTTACATTGAGAGGATAGCAGCAGAGCCTGGCAACTCGGGGAAGTTTTATGCATATAAAGATTCATCACCACCTGGCCCCTTTTTTAATGGTCATGAGATGCTTAAGGGCAGCGTGGGAGGCCGTGTCCATGGCATCCCAATTTCACAGCATGTGTACCTTTAGAAAAGCAATTTCAGACACGGATGTGGAAGTATGGCCAACAGCACTGACATGAACCAAACTCCAACAGTTCCTTTGGGTCCTGACTTCCCCAAACTGGTCCCCCAACAGGATTCAGATGTTTTCCCATCAGCGATGTGGCTTTAGGACATCCCAGTCTGATGCCCCTGGATGGGGGTGAGAGGGTGGGATGGGCCTGGCAGGCAGGCATCATGGGGCCTATTAAACCCACCCTGCCCAGGGGACACTGCAGGATCTGCACGGAAAGAGACCAGCAGGTCTTCAGCTGGAAGAGTCAAGGGCTCCTCCTTACTTCTTCCAGTTTCTACATGATTCCAGCCCCTTCTCCTTTGGTACCTCCCGGTCTCCTCACTTGAACTTATGAGGATGTCAGACATCAGCACTGGGCTGGTACACAGTTGATGCTCAATGTTTGATGGATCTATAGCTATTGAGATTACCCACAGTTCTATCTTTTTAATGGTGAACATTTTTGTGTGCAATAAAAATAATCATAATTCTGATGATAATAGTTATCAATGGCTGATCATCCATTTATCTATTCATTCACTCAACAAATTCACATTGAACACCTGTTACAGGCTGGGTGCCAGCTTAGCGCTGCGGTTGCCACAGCAAACATGGCGCATCAGAGAGAAGCACCCTGCCCTCAGGAGTATGCACAGTGCCATCTGCCATTCACCTTGTCTATGTGACAGCATTCATTAAGGATTATATTATACTAAACAGAAAACAATTGTAGACAGCATCAACTTTTAGCTGACAATAAAATACAAGAGAATCAGATACTATGATAAAGGAGTCAAAAGAAGGAGTAACAAACCCTGAAAGAATGCATAGCAAATACAGGAGAGCAAACAATTTTCATAATCAAAATCCTTATTAGGAGAAGTGAGGGTCAAAGCTGATGGTACAGATGATTTAGTTACTTTCATAAAGTAGCAGTTCGAACATCTTTGGATTTTGTGCACTAAAGTAAAAGAGACTGTGCAAATAGTATCAATGAGAGCAGAGTGGACAGAAGAAAGAGCTGCAGAACAGCCTGAAGAACATTAAGTGGAAACCATGAGAATTCCTGGATTGGTCTCTGCTCACCATTCTGCCCCAACCTGCAAGAGGTTTATCAGCTAAGCAAGGGGGCCCATGGCAATGACCTCCTTTGTGCCTTTGGTACTCATATCCTCTGGGAAAATATTACTGAACAACTGAGAAACAAAAATAAGAACTGAAGAATGGAGACATTATGTAAGAATAGAGCTGGTGGTAAATATTGCTGCCGCTGCTGCTGTTGCTAAGTCGCTTCAGTCGTGTCTGACTGTGCGACCCCAGAGATGGCAGCCCACCAGGCTCCCCAGTCCCTGGGATTCTCCAGGTAAGAACACTGAAGTGGGTTGCCATTTCCTTCTTCAATACATGAAAGTGAAAAGTGAAAGTGAAGTCGCTCAGTCGTGTCTTGACTCTTAGTGACTCTATGGACTGCAGCCTACCAGGCTCCTCCATCCATGGGATTTTCCAGGTGGTAAATACTAGAATCACTTAAATCTGGAAATGTCTAAATTGATGTACAAATCTTGTTATAAAAAGGTATATGTATCTTAAGGTTTATTCTCAATCAAATGTCTGAATTGCAAAATATTGGAATAACAATAAAATTTTGGATTGGTAAGAGTGTTGTACTTATTTACAAAAACAAGACATTGAAATACTATTGCTAAAAGAGACACAGATGTATAAACGGATTTTTGGACTCTGTGGGAGAGGGAGAGGGTGGAATGATTTGGGAGAATGAGATTGAAACATGTATACTATCACGTAAGAAATGAATCGCCAGTCTACGTTTGATACAGGATACAGGATGCTTGGGGTCATACGTTCATGTCAATGTATGGCAAAACCAGTACAGTATTGTAAAGCAAAATAAAGTAAAAATTAAAATAAAAAGAAATACTATTGCTGGAGGATGGGCATTATGATTAAAACCTCAGTAGCTTATTTGGAACAATAGAGAAGTAAAAATACCATATTCTCACTTTTTAATAAATCTAAAATCCAATTATGTTTATTTTCAAAAGAAGCACATAGAATGCATGAATAAAAGGTTTGAAATTAGAGGTTGATAAAGGTGTATCAGGCAAATATAAAAAACTTAGGTGGAGGCATTAATAGTGGAATTCATGACAAAAGTATTCAGAACACTTGCTGACATAAATCACAAGATTTTTTTTTTTGACCCACTATCTAGAGCAATGAAAATAAAAACAAAAATAAATAAATGGGGTCTAATTAAACTTGAAAGCTTTTGCACAGCAGAAGAAACTATAAACAAGATGAAAAGACATCCCTTGGAATGGGAGAAAATATTTGCAAATGAAGCAACTGACAAGGGATTAATCTCCAAAATATAGAAACAACTCATGCAGCTCAGTATAAAAAAAACAAACAACCCCATCAAAAACCAGGTGGGAGATCTAAACAGACATTTCTACAAAGAAGACATGCAGATGTCAAGAGGCATCTTGACATCTGAAAAGATGCTCAACACCACTAATTATTAGAGAAATGTAAGACAAAACTACAGTGAGGTACCACCTTACACTGGTCAGAATGGCCATCAACAAAAAATCTACAAACAGTAAATGCTGGAGAGGGTGTGAAGAAAAGGGAACCCTTCTACACTGTTGGTGGGACTGTAAATTGATGCAGTCACTATAGAGAACACTATGGAGGTTCCTTAAAAAACTAAAAATAGAACCCCATATGACCCAGCAATTCCACTCCTGGGCATATCTGGAGAAACCCATAGTTCCAAAAGATGCATGCATCCTAACATTCACTGCATCACTGTTTACAATAGCCAGGACGTGGAAGCAGCCTAAACGTCCATCAGCAGAGGAATGGATAAAGAAGACGTAGTGTAGGTACACAATGGAATATTTCTCAGCCATAAAAGGAACAAAACTGTGCCATTTGCAGAGATTCTGGACCTAGAGACTGTCACACAGTGAAGTCAGAAAGAGAAAAACGAGCACCACGTATTAAGGCATATATGTGGAATCTAGAAAAATGGTACAGACAAACCTACCTGCAGAGCAGAAAGAGAGACAGAGACATAGAGAATAAACGTATGGACACCAAGGGGGAGAGGTGGGATGAACTGGGAGACTGGGATTGACATATACACCCTACTATGTATAAAACAGAAAACTAATGAGAACCTGCTGTATAGCATAGGGAACTCTACTGAGTGCTCTGATGGCTTAAATGGGGAGAAAATCCGAAAAACAGGGGATATATATACACGCATCACTGATTCACTTGGCTATACAGCAGAAACTAACACAACATTGGAAAGCAACGAAACATCAATAAAAAATTTTTTTAAGTATTCAGTGACATTGGATTTCATTTTATTTGGCTAAGGATATAATTCACAAGGAAGGAATCCCCGCTATGACCCTTTGTGTGCAGGGTGACTTCACATTAAAATACACAACACAAAGGAGAAATGAAGAGAAAACTGTCAGATGAGAAAAAAGGGTTTCTGTGCCCAGCTTCATCTTGGGCAGGGTGGAGACCTGACATACGAGGGGAGCAGCTTTCAAACGGTTAGGGAGTTTTCTATGTTCTTCTGTTTCTGTTGCTGGGTATTTAAGGCTGGTGATTTTTCTTCCCACTCATTCATTACTCTTTTTAAAGTACTCCCTATGAGCGAGGGGTGTGCTGTGCTGGCTGCTGTGGGAACAGGCACCTATATTAGACCAGATCATGCCTTAAAAAATCAAAAATAGTTCTGGAAAGAAGGTATCTGGCAGTAAATAGAATGGAGTCTCTTGGAAATACTTCCCTAATTGATGGAAAGGACTCATGCAATGAGTTAGCTATTCTCATAGTACATGTTGACTTGCTCAAGCCTTTAATTCCAATGAGATGGAGAGTACCACAAGGAACTTTAACACTCCTGAAACGAGTCATTGCAGACAGTTCAATGTAAAGACAGAGTGCCCTAGATGGAACACATGTAGTGGGTGTCCAGTGGAGATGAGTCCCCGACACTAACTCCCACTGCTAAGATCTAAGGATGGCAAGAGTGGATTGTTTGCACAGAGAAAGCATTTTCCTTCTAACCAAGTACAAGAAGATTCTCCTAGTCTAAGACTGCGTCCTGAGTCCTGCTGGCTCAAAGGATGTGGTGTCCAGCATTGGGGCTAGGAAACACACCTGACTGCCTACTTCTCTCATGTCTCCATGAAAAGTTGGCTTGATCATCTTTGGTTTGCCTAGGTAACAACATTTCTGGGATGGAGGTGATCAAAAAGGCTAGTCATGTCCTGGAGGCAAGATTAGATTAGTAGGGGCCGGGTCAGCAGCGGAGAAGCAGTCTCGAGTGTTAAGTCCGAGATCAAGGGCAACCCTGGCACTAGGATGGAGTAAACGCGTCACGGCCACGGGCAGAGGAAGCGATGGGCAGGGAATGAGACTGCGGCACGCGTCTACTTTTATTGCCACCTTCCTGTGGCAAATGTTTAGCCTTTCCAGCTCTCAGGCCAGGCAGCCAGGGGAGGCACACATGGGAGGCCTTGTAAACCCAGCTCTGCGTGTCTGCTCCAAGTTAGGAATCCTCGACAGTGAGGATGCTGGATTCTGTTAAATAAACAAATGTCCATCAGCTAGAAACTACACAAGTGAGATTTGATTTTTCTTGGTCATCATTAATGTTACCCTTGGTTCTCAGTTGAAAGGAAAAAAAAAACCTTGCTTTAATATGTTCTCTGGAATGCCATTTTAGGGGGTTAATAGCAGGTGGTTTTTCCTTAGAATTTAGAATCTGAAGACGACTTGTGGTTTGAAGAAAACAAAGCTTCAGTTGATTATGTAGAGACAGGACATTAGGTTTTCAGAATAAAGAAACAGGGCAGGACTTCCCTGGTGGTCCTTTGGTTAAGAATCCACCTGCCAGTGCAGGGGACACCGGTTTAATCCCTGGACTGGGAAAATTCCACATGCTGTGGAGCAACTAAGCCCGAGGGCTGCAACTACTGAGCCCATGCTCTAGAGCTCATGAGCCACGACTGCTGAGCCCACGAGCTCCGGGGATCGTGCTCTGCAACAAGAGAAGCCACTGCAATGAGAAACCCGCGTACTGCAACGAAGATCCAGTGCAGCCAAAAATAAAAATAAATAAACGGGTAAAAACTAAAAGAAATGAAGAGGGGAAGATCAGTCAGCTGTGCTCTCTCACAGATCACAAGTCCTGTGCAGTGTTTCGGGAAGGATGGCGCCCATCAGCCTCTGCTTCACCTGACTCCTCACCTCTCCTTGCCTCCTTCCCATGCCATCTCTCCTTACCTGTCCCCTTTGGCCTCACATCACCTCTCTAATCCCTTTTCTCCATTCATAGAAGGAGCCTCTATTTGCTTTACTTGGTTTTCATCTCTGAAAAGAGCAGTGTGCCTTGTTGATTGTTTTGATCTCTTTCTTAAGATAAAAAGGCAGTTACACTGTACATTTAATTCCAGAAGAGAAAAGTAGAGTGAGATTCTCTTCAACACAAAGCATTTTGGTGGGTGTGATTTTCAAAATAGAACCTTTCCAAACTGTCGCTGTACTTGAGGTGTACCTGGAATCCTCCTTAGGGGTGAGGAATGCTGCATTCCTCAGAGATAAATTCATTTCCGTTACTTGTTTTAAAAAGACACGGGCTGTTTGTCTTTTTACACTCGTCACAATGAAATGGAAAATAGAGACTCATGATCACCTATTTAAAGGTTATGAATAGCAGTGTAGCATTTTGGTGGGTGTGATTTTCAAAACAGAACCTTTCCAAACTGTCACAGTAGTTGAGGTGTACCTGGAATCCTCCTTAGGGGTGAGGAATGTTACATTCCTCAGAGATGAATTCATTTCCGTTACTTGTTTTAAAAAGACACGGGCTGTTTGTCTTTTTACATTCATCACAATGAAATGGAAAATAGACTCATGATCACCTATTTAAAGGTTATGAATAGCAGTTCCTTGAAAAGGCCTGGTGGAAATCTGTGTGGAAACTGAAAGTGAAGCATCAGATTCCAATCTTAACTGGGTCTTGGCGAAGGGCACCACTCAACCTTGGTTCCGGCCATTTGGGAAACCACTGATATGTCCGTGGCCAATGATGATACACACTGAACTCTCTGGGAAGCAGCACACATTCCAAATCTCATTTCAAAGACTATCAGACAGTTAAGTAGGGGCCCTACTTCCAGATGACCTACACCTGGGAGAAGTTAAAAGTACTTGCTATTCAGAAGGTAAACCCTTCAGTTACCAATTACATCAGTTATATGGCTATCTTCTTGAAATTTATTTGCCTTTTAACGTCACCCCTTGTCCCCAGCTCTTCCCTCTAAAGCCATAGAGAGTGGGCACCACTCAACCTTGGTTCCGGCCATTTGGGAAACCACTGATATGTCCGTGGCCAATGATGATACACACTGAACTCTCTGGGAAGCAGCACACATTCCAAATCTCATTTCAAAGACTATCAGACAGTTAAGTAGGGGCCCTACTTCCAGATGACCTACACCTGGGAGAAGTTAAAAGTACTTGCTATTCAGAAGGTAAACCCTTCAGTTACCAATTACATCAGTTATATGGCTATCTTCTTGAAATTTATTTGCCTTTTAACGTCACCCCTTGTCCCCAGCTCTTCCCTCTAAAGCCATAGAGAGTGAGTCTCTTGACTTTTCCAATACAGGATTTTAAAAGACCGTTGCACACCCAAAGTCTTTCCCAAATCAAACTCCCAGAGTGTCCTCACAATCGTATCCTGGCGTGCACTCAACATTCTGATCACTCTCTTCTAGATGTCTGTTCACTCGTTCATGTCCCTCACAAAATAGGAAATGCAGAATCATAGACAATCTTTAGGGTGCACAAAAAACCTGGCTGTGCTAAGTTGCTTCAGTGGCGACTGACTCTTTGTGACCCTATGGACTGTAGCCCGCCAGGCTCCTCTGTCCATGGGATTCTCCAGACTGGAATACTGGAGTGCGTTGCCATGCCCTTCTCCAGGAGATCTTCCTGACTGAGGGATCGAATCAGTGTCTCCTGGGGCTCCGGCATTGCAGGCAAATCCCTTACCACTGAGCCACCAGGGCATCTATGGCTGTGTAGATGAGGGACGAATTATTTTGTGTTACTTAGATATTATTTTTTTAAATTTTTATGCCTATAAAGTGTAAAAATTTTTTCTGATACACTAATTTGGTTTACCCTCCAAATAGCTTTCTCTTCCTTAGAAAAATGACTATTTTCTTGTTCCATAATAATGATAATGATATTAACTACAATGGCCCTCCTTTATCGAGTGAGATGTATTAGATGCCTGATACCTTCCTTCTGCCAGCTCATTAATCCACACAAAGTCCTGAGGGTGTATTATTATCTCTACATAAAATGAGGATACAGGTTCAGAGATGGTGAGTCACTGGCACCAGGTCACACAGCTACATGGGACTCAAATCCAAGCTCCTGGCCTTTCTGCCATCCTCACACCCTCATCTCATTTTATCTAGGAAGTGTGCTTTCTCTTCCTTAGAAAAATGACTATTTTCTTGTTTCATAATAATGATAATGATATTAACTACAATGGCCCTCCTTTATCGAGTGAGATGTATTAGATGCCTGATACCTTCCTTCTGCCAGCTCATTAATCCACACAAAGTCCTGAGGGTGTATTATTATCTCTACATAAAATGAGGATACAGGTTCAGAGATGGTGAGTCACTGGCACCAGGTCACACAGCTACATGGGACTCAAATCCAAGCTCCTGGCCTTTCTGCCATCCTCACACCCTCATTTCATTTTATCTAGGAAGTGTGTTTAGTCATTCAGTTGTTTCCAACTCTTTGCGACCCCATGGACTGTAGCCCGCCAGGCTCCTCTGTCCATGGGATTCTCCAGGTAAGAATATTGTAGTGGGTTGCTAGTCCCTTCTCCAGGGGATCTTTCTGACCCAGGGGTTGAACTCGGATCTCCTGCACTGCAGGCAGATTCTTTATAATTTGAGGCACCAAGGTAACCCTTTACCTGGGAAAGGAAAGGGTCAACTGTGTCATAGGAATAGTCAGGCACAAAACAGGGGCCAGGGCTTTCTTCACTCTGTGTACCATATAGAAAGGTACCTCTCCGCCCACTTCAAACAAAGATGGTCTCTCACCCTGTGACATCACAAAGCCTTCGGTGGGAATATAACACGCACATGATTGGCATCAGGGCCAGGATGGAAAGGAACCAACAGAGGCCAGTCCTGCGATCTTCAACTCAGGTTTCCTTCCATTGCTGTGGTTGGCACTGCTGATGCCCTGCCCAGATACCCTTTCCTGGGCATGAACAGGCAGAACAGTGGCCTCGCAAAGATGTCCATGGCCTAGTCCCTGGAGCTTGAATGGTTACGTTATATGGCAAGGGGAACTAAAGGGTACAAGCGGAAGCAAGGCTGCTAGTCAGGTGACTCTGAGATGGGAAGGTCATACTGGCTTATTCAGGTAAGTCCAGCGTAATCACAAGGGTCCTTTGGGAAAGAGGGAGAGTCAGGACCAAAGAGATGGTGGTGAGACCTGCCACGGCCTTGCTTCACTGCACTGAAGATGAAAAGGGCCACAAGCCAAGGTGCGTGTTGCCGCTAGGAGCCGGAAAAGACAAGAACATGGATTCTTCCCTCCAGACTCCAGAAAGGACCGCAGCTCTGCGCACACCTTGATTTCAGCCCCGTGAGACTTACTGTGGACTTCTGATCTCCAGAACTAGAAGATGATAAACTATTGTCCTAAATTACCAAGTTTGTAGTAACTCGTTTTAGTAGCGAAAAGCCCACTAATACACCAGTGGTATCCCTGCTGGCTGGTCAGAGCTCACAGCTGCCCCTTTTCTTGAGAGAACTGCCTTTAGCAGAGCACGAACCACTTTGCTCAGGGGTTTGAAATGACCTCCATCATGGGAAGGGAAGCCCACTGATGCCACAGGCTGGCCTCGAGGAAGGACCAGCTGCTCAAACCCATGCTCCAGAGCTCCCGCAAGATCCACCTAAGACACGTCTTAGCGCAGTCCCTCCCTTGCCCACTGGTTTCCATTTCCCCTTCTCGTCCTCTCAACAGATTATGGGCATGTGAGTCCCTGTCTCTGCTCTGCTTCTGGGGAATCTGGCCTAAGACAACTGTCATGCTCAGAAGAGACTCTGGGCCATGGGAAGTGGGCACTTAATGGGAAACTGGGGTCTGGGAGACGTGGGTGTCGGGGCTGAGGAGCCGGAAGGCAAGAGGGACAACATGCAGGGTCACTGGGGCCCTGGCTCCCTGCTTGGGAATCAGGCTCTTGATCTTAAAGTGTTCTTGTCTCAAGCCTTGGCGGCCCAGCCCAGTGCCACAGCATCCCGGTCATAAGTGAGCAAAAAGCACGGTGTGGGCCCAGCCCTGGGACCCAGCTGGGGAAGGGCTGTCTCCCACACCTGCATCCCTCTCAGCCACGGTCCAGGCGCTCCGGGTTTCACTTGGCTCCGTCTCTGCAGGATAAGTTCCCAGCTCAGTCAGCTTTGCATCTTTTTGATTTTCAGCCTCATTTCCTCTCTTAATTCCAGGCTTCTGCCCTTCAACTTCTCCTAGGGTGGGTACATCCTAACTGCCCCCTTGAGAGAAACGTGGGCATCTCCTTGCCCCTCCCGCCTTGTTCTGTAGTGGACCAGTCAATCACTTAGGACATGCTCCTGTCTTGAAATAACTGGTTTCAACTCACTCTGGGTCCCACCCAAAGTCTCTTTCCTTTTATGGTTTCCTCTATATGTTTGCTCACTGGGTTTCTGCCATGAGGCAGGGGTTGCCAAGTATGGAGCCTCTGTGCGTGCGATTCCAAATGGCTGTGTTTTCCTTCCAGTTGGGACATTTTATAGGTCACTTCCTTCTGGGCACAAGCCCTGAGACACTCGGGCCACCACCATTTCTTTGGGGTACCAGGAGTGAGTCCTTCCCGGGGTCCAGAGTTGGCAATCACCATTACCACTGAATTCTCTGTTCTGGGTCAGTGCCTCTCTGAGCTCTCCTCCCTTCCACACCTGCCTGCCTTGCTCATTCGCCTGTAACCTACCATGCCACAGATCCCCTGCCCAGGCGACCTCAGGCAGACACAGTCACGCAAGCTCGAATGGACCCTGCAGTGCAGCGTTCAGATCCCCTTACAGAACGGGGGCATGTGAACTCCAACTGCCCAGTGTCTTGGTTTCCTCCCATAGAATCCCTCTCGGCTAACTGCCCTTGGCAATTTTTAAGAGCTGTTTTGTCCAAGATGTGGCCCTCTACCTGGGGGCTACTGATATCCAGGGAGAGGTGATGCAGGGTACAAAATCCTGGACTTCTGGCCTCAAAGTGAGATGACTGAACGGGGCTGGAACGCTCCCTGGGGAGCAGCTGAAGGCTCTACACATCCGCACCATTACCCAGCTTCTCCTCTGCCCAGCCCTGCTTCCCTTACCTTTGACACATAGTGTTCTCTTGTGAGTGTGTGCATGCTAAGTCGCTCAGTCGTGTCTGATTCTTTGTGACTCTATGGACTGTAGCCTGCCAGGCTCCTCTGTCCAGAGGATTCTCTAGGCAAGAATACTGGTGTGGGTTGCCATTTCCTTCTCCAGGGGAGCTTCCCAACCCAGGGATTGAACCTGCGTCTCTTATGTCTCCTGCATTGGCATGTGGGTTCTTTACCACTAATGCCGTCTGGGAAGCCCAGTGTTCCTCCAGAGGATCCCAAACAATCCTCTCTGCTGCCAGACAGTCCAAGAGTCTGTCCACAGGGACCTAGACTCAGGTCACACCTCTCACCTGGCTTTTTAGAGATGTGGGGACCTGCAGGAGGGGGGCAGGGGCAGGGCTTACCCACAATCATGTGGTTGCAGACGTCACAGAAAGTGGGCTTCTTGAAGATGTGCTCCTGAAAGGCATGGGCCTTGCCGCCACCGCCAGGGTACAGGCCGGCCCTGGTGGGTGTGGAGGTCAGGCTTCCGGGGGCAGGGAGCGGGCTGGAGCTGGGGCTGACCTCTGCCAGCACATCCGCCTGCAGCTTCGCGTCGCTGTTGGTTCGCTGGAAGAAGTTGTCGGCACTTTTGCTCCGTAAACTCTTGGTCTTGAAAGAAAGTGATCGTTTTAGTTTCTGGAGCTGCAATGCAACAACAGAACAGACTTACGATCAACCGTGCTGACTCCTGCTCTGTGTGTTGGGGGGGGCGGTGAGGCCTGCTCCGTGGGCTGCTCCGTTCCTGACACCCTCAGCCCCTGCGGAGGCGCACAGGGGTCCCTGTGGGGGTGGCTGATGTCGGCGGCCCCCACTCCACCCCTCCTCCTGCTCCCCACCTCCCTGGGCACCCACCCGTGTGCTTCAAAATAGCTCAGGTTTTTGACACTGTTTGCCTTTTGAATTGGAATCACTGGAAACATTAAGTGTATGAACTCCTGGGATCACAGGCTGGCTCCTTCATGCTGGGGTCTGTGCCAACCTTTCTCTGCCATGGTCCCTTGGCCGCCATTTGTCTGTTCATACAGCAAAGCAGAGGAGGCCATCCACCGGGAATTAAAGTGGCTAAAGCATCACCGAACACAAACCAGAGCCTCTCAAGCCTGCTGGGCTCCAAAGCATATGGCTGTGTGTGTGTGTGTGTGTGTGTGTGTGTGTGTGTGTGTGTGTGTGTGTGTTTGAGAACATGTGGAATTATCCACCTGACTTTCTTTGCTCTGCCCCCTGCCCTGCCTCTTGGTTTTGATCCTGTCAAAACAAGCCCATTTCTCCTCTGCCTTTGGGACCTATGAAGAAGCATCACATGGGCTGGAGGAATCCTAACGTGGTTTGGTCCAGCCTGCTTCTCCAATCTAGTCTTCCCATGCGAGCTGAGAGGATATTTTGGGAACGCAGATATGACCACATGAGCCTGTTGTTCAAAATCCTTCCCAAAGTTCCTTTTGTCCTTTATAAATTAAATTTATTTTATTCTTTTGGCCATGAGGCATGTGGGATCTTAGCTTCCTGACCAGGGATCGAACTCATGTCCCCTGCACTGAAAGAGCAGTCTTAACCACTGCACTGCCAGGGAAGCCCCTGTTCTCTATAAATTTAAAGAAAAGCTCCTTGCCACGGGCTCCAAGGACTGGTAGATTCTGGGTCCCAGTGACAGCTTAGATCGCCATCCACCTTGCTCTTGCCATCCCAGCCACAGTGACCTTTTAAAAGTCTAGGTTACTTATTATGCTTTTTTTTTTTACCCTTCTACTTCATTTTTATTGCTTGGTTTTTTAAATTTATTTTTTAATTGAAGGATAATTGCTTTACAGAATTTTGTTGTTTTCTGTCAAACCTCAGCATGAATCAGCCATAGGTACACATATATCCCCTCCCTCTTGAACCTCCCTCCCATCTCCTGCCCCATCTCACCCCTCTAGGTTGATACAGAGCTCTTGTTTGAGTTTCCTGAGACTTACCAAATTCCCATTGGTTATCTATTTTACATACAGTAATGCAAGTTTTCACGTTACTCTCCATACATCTCACCCTCTCCCTTCTTATTATCCTTTTAAATTATCAGCTGTTAGTGCAGAATGTCCCCTCTGCCCAGACAAAAGAAATGAACACTTGGCAGGCAGCTGCATGATCTGTCATAGGTCACTTCACCTCAAAGGTAGCTTTTCCCTTGTAATTGAATATCCATGCCTGTTGCCTGGAATTAATGTCTAAGCCCCAAAGCTGTAGACAGAAAGTGCTGATCACACTATTCCAATAGAGGCCTCCATTTATTAGACAGTCCTACTGGACATACAGATGACTTTATCCAGATTTGCCGAGTCTAGCCACCTCCGCATCAGGCCCCCAGCCTTCCCTGCAGGAGATCAGGAAGATGTGGTGGGTTTAGTGCTTGGGGTGGATGCCACAACTCTCTACTTTACCCTTCCCATGCTCCTTGGCAAGGTGACCTCAAGATTCTCCCATCCAAACTGGAGCTCCTTGAAGCCTGTTGGTTTGTGGGTGTTTGGCCAACAGCAGGTGGCAGAAGCAACTTCAAAGCCATTTCCAAGCCCAGACTTCAAGGTGTCCTGCACACCTGTCTTCTCCCTCAGAAACCTGCCCAGCTGCCATATGTACAAACATGATGTAGCCTGAAGGACGATAGGAGACACATGGTCCAGAAACCACTCCCATCACTTGAGTGACATCCCAGAAGCAGGGCCACCCTGCTCCCTGCAGGGAATCAAGGATTCAGATGAGAACAGAGGAACTGCCCAGCTCAATTCTGGTCAAACTGTCGACCCACAGAGTCATCCACTGAAGAGACGGCTGGTGTTCTGAACCATTAAGTTGGGTATCTTCTGTGTGTAAACAGCAATACAGTGCTGTTCTCCCCACCTTTTAGATGCGCTAGGAATGTGCTCTGCTGTCCATGTGAAGTTGGCAGTGGCTATGTGAAACCAGTGCTCCACTTCAGGGAGCTGTCTGGGGAGGAGGGTCTGGGGGGACACCCTGCAGGGCCCTCAAGCTCCACTGAGACCAGTGATGGAGCATCATCAGTCAGAAAGGGTTAGCCAGGGAAGCAGCAGCGACCTACAGAAAGGGTCAGAGACTGTGGGCCGTCAAGACTCTTGTCCCTTTCCCTCCGTCTACAGGCCAGACGCAGCAGAGGGGCTAGACCTGACAGGAGGAGAAGGTGCTCCTGGGTTATCTTGGGGCGTTTGTTCCTGAACCATAATCTCACGCATCTTCACTGATACAGAAGAAGGAAGTCACGAGCCCTTGGGAACACTGCATTTATTTTGAAGAGAAACTTCCACCTCCATGTAAGCTAACTGCGAGGGGGCTATGAACCACTCACTGTGAGCCTGAGCCACACAGAGGTGAGGCCCTGAAACTAGCAAAGAAGCAGAACATGCGCTCTTCATGTCATTATAAACCGGACTGGTGCTGAAGGAAGGCAACTTAAACTGGAGGCAACTTAAACTGATATAATATAGTATACAATTATACATATACAATATATAATATTAAAAACTATATATATGGCTAATATGAAGTTCAAATTACTACTACTTATTTATAAAATAAGTTGCATGGGTGGACCTCCAGATTGTCATACTGAATGAAGTCAGTCAGACAGAAGGGGAAATATCATAGGACATCTATTATATGTGGAATCTAAAAACAAATGATACAAATGAACTTATAGAACAGAAACAGGCTTACAGACTTAGAGAAGGAACTTTATATTGCCAGGGGGTAAGAATGCGGGAAAAGGACAGTTAGGGAATTTGGGACAGTCATGTACACACGGCTATATTTAAAATGGACAACCAGCAAGGACTGACTCTACAGCACATGACACTCTGCTCAATGTTATGTGGCAGCCGGGATGGGAGAGGAGTTTGGGGGACAATGAACACACGTGTATGTATGGCTGAATTCCTTTGCTGTTTACCTGAAACTATCACAACTTTGTTAACTGACTATATTCCAATAGAAAATAAAGTTTTTTAAAAAATAGGTTGCAAAGATGGACAGCACAGGGAATATAGCGAGTATTTTATAATAACTTTATATGGAGTATAATGTATAAAAATATTGAATCAGTATGTTGTACCCTGAAAACTAATACAATATTGAAAATCAAAAGTTAAGTTACTCAGTCATGTCTGACTCTTTGCAACCCCATGGACTGTAGCCCACCAAGCTCCTCTGTCCATTGGATTCTTCAAGCAAGAATACTGGAGTGGGTTGCCATTTCCTTCTCCAGGGGATCGTCCCGACCCGGGGATCAAACACAGGTCTCCTGCTTTGCAGGTGGATTCTTTACCGTCTGAGCCAGCAGGGAAGTCTACTGTAAGTTAAATATACTTCAGTTAAAAATAAAAATTTGACCCCAAGTATCTAGGT
>SJYC01150840.1:0-27218 GCA_006408675.1 Madoqua kirkii | reverse complement strand
CGACCCGGGGATAAACACAGGTCTCCTGCTTTGCAGGTGGATTCTTTACCGTCTGAGCCAGCAGGGAAGTCTACTGTAAGTTAAATATACTTCAGTTAAAAATAAAAATTTGACCCCAAGTATCTAGGTCCACATCTGGAGACCTTTTTCATACCCTCATTCTGCTATTTTGTGTTGTGTTAACTCAAGAAAAACTTGCTTGGGTCTTGAAAAAAGTGGTTAATGGATTAAGTCAATTTATAAGCTGAATCCTTTGTGTATTTTATATGCTATGTCTGATCCTTGACTTTTCATTTTCAAAGCACTGCAGAACCCCTCTAAAGCTGCACAGCAGATTTATAGGAACCCAGTAAACGATTTTGGTTTAACAGCTTGCACTTTGTAAAGGCAGGCTGGAGAATCAGAAGCGCATGTAGAATCGCAACTCTGTTTAAAGCCTCACTGATGCATTCTTTGGTTTTAACAACTACTTAGCTAAAGATAAGATACACGTTAGGGGCAGTTTCCTTAGTCAAGTGAACAGAATTGCTACTTTCAGATAATTAAGAAAGAAACCTAGAGTTAGGTTACACCAAATGAGGGGGGAAAATTACTGATTTTAAACATTAGCTATTAGATGGTTAGAAAATTATTCAGAATTCTTCACTTCAGCAGGGCTCTGGAGTGTGTTTCTCTATGAAAGACCAGTCCAGTGAAAACTGCATGACCTATTCTTTTTTAAAAAACTTTTATTTAAAATAACTTTAGTAATACAAAAATTGCAAAATAGTAGAATCCCTATATAAGTTTCACTCACTTTTCCCTAATGTTAACATCTTATATAAGTATAGGAAATTAACTGTAACCAAGAAACTAACACTGATATAACTATCATCTATAGATCTTATTTGATTTTTTCCAGTTGCCTATAATGTCTTTTTCCTGGTTCAGGATCCAATTCAGGATTACATATTGCATTTAGTTACATCCCCATAGTTTCTTTTTTAAATTGAAGTATAATTTATTTATAACGTTGTGTTTATTTACTTATTTACTTTAATTTTTGACTGTACCCTGGTATGTGTGGGATTCTCTTTCTCCACCTGGGGCTGAACATGCACCCCCTGCATTTGAAGGTGGAGTTGTAACCACCGGGCCACCAGGAAGTCCCACCACAGTCACAGTCTCTTCAATCTATATCAGGGCCTCACATTTCTTGTCTTTCTTTGATTTTTTGAAGACCGCTAAGCAGTATTTTGTAGAATGTTCTTCAATTTCAGTTTGTCTGAGGCTTTCTCGTTATTAGATTGAGGTTTATATATATATATGTGTGTGTGTGTGTGTGTGTGTGTGTGTATATATATATTTGGTAAGATTTGGGCAAAAGTGATGTGTTCTTCTCAGTGCAGCATATCGGGAGGTATCTGATGTCAGTTTGTCCCATTACTGGTGATACTAACTTTGGTCACTTGGTTGAAGTGATATTTGCCAGGCTGTTCTACTCTGAAGTATTTTTCTCTTTGTAATGAATGGGTTTCACACAGGGGGACTACTTTGAGACAATGTAAACATCCTGTTTCTCATCACACATTTGTTTTCCAGTTTCAGCATCCATCAGTGACCTCTGCCTGTAAAACTTCACTACTTGGTGCTTGCCTAATGGTGACATTCTACTTCCATTATCCTTCTATGTGAGTTAGTATTCTACGGTAAAATTCTTCTTTTCATCTATTTATTCAATTGGCTATTTCTGTTAGTATGGACTGATGGATCTTTTCTTTATTCTACGAGTTACAGTTTACCACTACTGCTATTTATTTTGTTGCTCAACTTGTCCCAGGTTTGGCCCCTGGAAGCTCCTTTAGGTTTGAATCTGTGTCCTTTTCCATGTGCCCTGATTATCTCTGAAGACTCCCTTACTTTCTGACACTACAGGTTCTCCAGGCTTATCTCATATTCTCCTCATTCCAGTTTTGCAGCCAGCATTTCTCCAAGGAGTCCTGGTTAGTTTTACTGGGGTTCAGTTCAGTTCAGTAGCTCAGTCGTGTCTGACTCTTTGCAACCCCATGAATCGCAGCATGCCAGGCCTCCCTGTCCATCACCAACTCCTGGAGTCCACTCAGACTTACGTCCATCCAGTCAGTGATGCCATCCAGCCATCTCATCCTCGGTCGTCCCCTTCTCCTCCTGCCCCCAATCCCTCCCAGCATCAGAGTCTTTTCCAATGAGTCAACTCTTCGCATGAGGTGGCCAAAGTACTGGAGTTTCAGCTTTAGCATCATTCCTTCCAAAGAAATCCCAGGGCTGATCTCCTTCAGAATGGACTGGTTGGATCTCCTTGCAGTTACATGACCACTGGAAAAACCATAGCCTTGACTAGACGGACCTTTGTTAGCAAAGTAACGTCTCTGCTTTTCAATATGCTATCTAGGTTGGTCATAACTTTTCTTCCAAGGAGTAAGCGTCTTTAAACTTTAAACTGCTATCTGGGTACCAGATGTGCTTATTACTATTGGGGTGTCAGTGGCTTTAGTTGTTTCAGTGGACAGAACTAGGAAATACATTACTGACTACTCATAAGCTTCTCTCTATGGGGTCGCACCAAGTTGGACATGACTGAAGTGACTTAGCAGCAGCAGTATACAACTATTAAAAAACCATGAGTTCATACTGAAGCACTCATTGTTTGATTATTCCCGGGTTGATATACGCATGGTTGGACTTTAAGGTAGTGTTCTTGGGACTTCGCTGGTGATTCAGTGATTAAGACTCTTCCAATGTAGGGGGCACCAGTTCCATCTCTGGTCACGGAACAAGGATCCCACATGCTCTGGGGCATAGCCAAAAACTTAAAAAAATAAATAAAAAATGAAGTTAGTGCTCTTAAAGTACAGTCAGAGGAGATGGGGACAGAAATTGGTTGAGAGGAAATAAACACAGAACAAAGCAGAGAAACTGGAAAAAATTCAAGGAGTGGATAAGATGCCTGAGAAGGCTCACACAGCCACTTAATAAATACTTTTTAAACTAAGTGGGTAAAAGGATCTTTTCACTTCAGTAAATACTTATTGATTATCCGCTTTGTCACATATTCCACTGGGGACAAGGAGAGGCAATGGTGTGCCCCTGGTGCTCAAGTTTTCATCTCACTCAGACAGACACATGGAAAGATCCATGATGCTCACATTACAGCACTAAACTCAGTTTTGTGAATGGAAAAAAAGCACGGGGGATGCAACTCACTCTTTTATTGTGGTCTAATATTCCACAAAATGGAGGTACTGGATTAACTGTTTCTCTATTGATGGATATTTGACTGCTTCTAGTATTTCTGAGGCAGAGACCTGCCTTTGTTTACCAAAATTCACTTTCATTTCTTCCTGGCTATACAGTTACATTACATACCCCAAAGCTTTTGGCAGATAAATGAAGAAACGAGACAGCGTTCTTGCTCGTGGAACATACTGAAATGATGCGTGTCACTTCTGAAGCTAGACCTTTAGGCTGGGTGCATACCGCGCATCCTCTCTTCCTGCTCACTCCAGCTGCAACGTGGGTGTGATGCCGGTCCTGCTTCAACTGTGGAGCTTACAACACTGCCCTAGACGATGGTGGTGCATGTGTTGGAAGGGAATGGGTGCTTGGGTGACTCCATGGAGCAGAGCTGCCCTGCTAACCTAAACAGTTGCCCTGAAGTCTATGTGAGGGAAAAATAAATGTCTGCCTTTTTTGAGGCACTGACCGCTGACTGGTGTGCTTGTTACAAAAGTCTATCCTTATTCTCACCAGCATATTTTCTATTATAAACAACACTGGGATGAATATTTTTTACATACATCTTTGCACACATGTGCAAAGATAAAGAGCTTTAGTGCTGGAAGAACACTTGCTTGTCTGTATCTGTATTTTTACAGCCATGGTCCACTTGCTGGTATAGGAGAATGTCTTTTTCTCCATACCTTGGTCGATACTTCTTATAATTAACTTTCAAAACATATGCCAATTTCATAGGCAAAAAATGGTTATAAACTTCCAAATTCCTAACTGTCAGCAGGGATAAATTTCCTTTTTATATGTTTATGAGCTAAATTATGTGGCTTGTATGGGCAGAAACTGACTGCTCAAAATTTGATCAATTTCTAGGAGGTAAATAGATCTTTTTATTGTTATGTACATATTGTAGAGATTTATAGAAATTTGCCATTTGTGTGGCAAACATTTATCTCAGTTTGTCATTCATTTTTAACTTGATTCATTCAACATGCATATGGAGGATGAATTTAAAATTTTATAAAGTCAAACTGATCAACATTGCTGCTGCTATGCGCTCCCCAGGCGCCACGGTGGTAAAGAATCTGCCTGGCAACACAGGAGACATGAGAGAGACAGGTTCCATCCCTGGGTCAGAAAGATCTCCTGGGGAAGAAGACAGCAATCCACTCCAGTATTTTGGCCTGGAAAGTCTCATGGACAGAGGAGCCTGGCGGGCTATAGTCCGTGGGGTCGCAAAGAGTAGGACAGAGCTGAGCGATGGAGCACACACACACAGCTGCTGCCGCCAACGGCCAGCAGGTACCGAAGATGTACTGTCTGCTCTTCCATGTGATTACCGAGGCCTCTGTCAGTTAGCTAATGACAGTACGTACACTGACCTCTCTTCCGGCTCAAGACATAACACAAGGACTCGAACAACATCTACGAGAATATTCAAGTGATCCCAGGTGACCTTTCTCGCTACATTTAGGCAGAAATTCCAGATCCTGCAAAGCTCACTTCATTTAGAAATTTAAGAACATAAATCATAATATGGTGCCTGTAAAACCTCTAAAACATAAAATAAGTAAATCCTGTAACACTCAGGTGGTAAAAGGAGAACATAGCTATGAAAATGCTCACTATTGGAATAAAAAGTAAAATTTACACTCTATTTTGTGCTTTAATACATTTGGAAAGGTATAATCTCTAAAAAAAACATATGAAAGCTGAGATGATCAAACTCAATTAGAACGGAAGAAGAGATCCGCTAGAGTTAAGAAAAGAATTTACAGCAACCAGTAATACCTGAATAAAATTTAAAACAAGAAAGGTAAAAGGACTCATTCTGCAGAAGGGTGATCTTGTGAGGTGGGGGCATGTTTGAGAAACTCTCACAAAACACCGGACTTACTGTAAAGACACAAGAAGTTGAAAATCATCAGAGAGGATAATATGAGAGAGGATATGAAGAAACAGCTGGGTCCTGAAGAAGAATTCAGAATGACTAGAGCAGAAGCATTATCAAAGATAAGAGAGAATTCCTGGGCTAAAGGGGGAAGGAGACTTAGACCCATCAGTAAGGGAACCACCAAGGGTCGGGTCATCCGGCTAAAAGGACACAATCTCTTTTCCTGCCAGCAGGTTCAAGTGTCCTGTTAGAACATCCAGGTGCCAGAAGAAGAGGAAGACATCCAAACACATAGGGAGGAAAGCGGGTCTCCATGAAGAAAGGAACGGAAGACTCACTTCAAGTTTCTCTTCTCCAATATGAAACAACGTAAGGCAAAATTATGACCCAAGTCTTCTTAGCCCAGAAAAATGACTGTTCAGAGAAAACAAAAGCATTGGAAAATATGGAAAACATGAGGCATCAAAGAACTTGTGCTTGAAATAATTCAAACGTGGTAAGTTAAAATGGCATAAATGGTTCTCAAAGACAATTCACCTGTTATAAATACTTAATGAAACAGATGATATATAATTTAGAACAGATGACACATAATTTCATTTTCACAGTAATAAAAATACCACAAGTTGTAGTAACAAAACGCAAGTAGTGAGGGGGTGGAGGATGGGGGAGGAAGCCAGCTTGTGTTAACTTCCTCATTTTATGT
The DNA here is from genome assembly GCA_006408675.1 of Madoqua kirkii. Taxonomy (NCBI): domain Eukaryota; kingdom Metazoa; phylum Chordata; class Mammalia; order Artiodactyla; family Bovidae; genus Madoqua; species Madoqua kirkii. The sequence continues at coordinate 21,369 of SJYC01150840.1, read as the reverse complement.
GGAGGAGAAAACCAGGGTATTAGTTACAGCTGACATTTGAGTCTTCAGGATGTGTCATGCACTCTTCCTAAAACTTCACATATATCGACTCCTTTAATCCTCCAATCCACCCTATGAGGGAGTTACTGTATGGCAGACACTTTGCATGCACTCTCCTATCAAACCCACTCTACGGCTCTTGGAGGGACTATTATTCCAATTTTAGATGATGATCCTGGAGGTCGTTACGTAAGCAGTAAAGCCAAGTGGTAAGCCACAGTCCTGCTTATTGTGACCAGGCCAGCATTTGCAACAAGCCCAATCTGACCATATTCCTCACTCAGAATTTCAGCCACAGGTGACCGAAGAGGATGATATGTTCCTTCCTCAGAGCCTTTGTTCGTGCTGGTCCTCTGCCTAGGCACCTTGCGAATACCCTCTCCCCCTCAGGGAAGGCCACCTGCTATGTCGGACTGTCACAACTGGAGTTCATTTTCTTTACTTGTTCATTTGTTCCTTGTGTCTGTCCTTTTTAAAGAGCTCCCTGTGAGGGCGGGCAGGTTTTCCGTCTTGTTCACTGGGCAGACTAGCAATTAGTGTTGAAATGTCTGGTACAAAGGAAGTGCTCAAAGAGATGAACGAAGCTGCCTCCATCATTCCAGTCAGAACTAACTGCTCCTTGGGTCTACAATAACAGTGTTTGCATCACAATACAGTTCTTACTTCAATTTGTAACACTTTACTATCTTTTCCTGTGTCCTGCCTGTCTGCATGCATGCTTAGTCACTCAGTCGTGTCTGACTCTTTGCAACCCCATGGACTGTAGCCCACCAGGCTTCTCTGTCCATGGGATTTTGCAGGCAAGAACAGAACACCAGAGTGCATTGCCATTTTCCTCTCCAGGGGATCTTCCCAGGGATAGAACTCATGTCTCCTGAGTTTCCCACACTGGCAGGTAGATTCTTTACCACTACCTTCTGTGTGTCTCCCCACCCTCAATTTGTAAATTTCTTATAGACTGGATTACATCTCAATCAACTTTAGATCTCTCCCGAAGCAGTTCTCAGCCTTTTGTTTCCCTGCAGGACTCTGCCTCCCCACTCCCCGATCCCCACCCATGACAGACTCTGTTAGCTGTGTTTCCAACTTCCAGTCTCTACTTCTCTTTCTCTTACAAAACCTTCATTTTTCTTGAAAGACCAGTACATCCAGCTTTCCTTACAGCTGGAAATAGCTGTTGACACAGTCCTGACCAAGGCGATGTACATCCAATGCAGATTTCTCCAGAGTTTTGCTTTCCTGATAAGAGAGGAAGGACTGGGTTTGTCTGATCTTTCTGTCTTCCTGCCTGTCTTGACATAATGTCTAGAGCTATGGCAGTCCTCTTGCTACCCCATGACAATGAACGAGAGGACATAAGCCAACAGGCCAAAGTGACAGAGCAGAGACGAGGAAGATGGTGACGGCTTTGCTGAATGACTAAGCCAAGGCCAGCAACTTCTTATCTCCAGGCTTCTTACTATGTGAGAAAAACCAACCCACACCTGTTTACATTACTGTAAGTTGGATTTTTGGGGTCACTTTAACCCAAATTATCTTTAACTTGATCCTGCTGATATTTTGAGTTGGTATAGCACTTGCATGCTACACTCCCATGGGTATATGCAGATTTTTGACAAACCCAAACTATTATTACACGAGTGTAAATCACTGCAAAAATTTGAACTATGAGGAGAATGAGGCTCCAAGAGGTTAAGTGTCTGCCCACTGTTAAAGTCTGACAGGAAGCAGTGGAGACAGAAATCAAGTCTAGGCCTCTGAGACTGCCAAATCCATGCCTGCGCCCTCGCCACCTCACCACCATGGGCATGTGAGCCTCCTGCAAGGCCGTGTCCCCTGGCCTAATGGAGACACAGGGCCACTGACCACCACTCTTCAAAGATTTCACCCTGGAGGAACACTCTTTCTGGGGGTTAGCTGCCATGACCTTACTTCCAACGATGGGGGTGCGGCTTTGTTGGCCAAATACTGTCTCCCCGTTCTGGATACATTTTTAAGGGCCACTTTAGGACATCCCACACCAGCACCCTGTGATCCTGGTTATCCTCCCAACCTGAGCTGGGAATGTGTTGTGTGTGTGTGTGAGGAACACAAGGAGCTTAAGCACCAGTGAGTGGGACAGACCGAGAGGGAGAGGAGGAGGCAGAGGATAAAGGTAAGGCTATACAGGCAGAGGCTGATCCTACAGGACCTCAGAGGCCTCGGGGAGGACACTGGATTCATGCCCAGTGTGATGGAAAGTCAGTGCCCGGGTCTGAGTGACCTGTATCTGTAAAGGATCGCACCGGTTTACACATGGAGAAGGGCTTCCCAAGTGGCACTAGTGGTAAAGAACCCATTTGCCAAAGCAGGAGACGTGAGATGCGAGTTTGATTCCTGGGTAGAGAAGATCCCCTGGAGGAGCCAGTGGCAACCCACTCCAGTATTCTTACCTGGAGAATCCCCATGGACAGAGAAGCCTGGTGGGCTAGAGTCCGTAGGGTTGCAAAGAGTCGGACCTGACCGAGTGACTTAGCACGCACATGCACGGAGAAAGGACTAGCATTTTCATGGACAGATGACAGCTTAAGTGAGGGCCACTGCGGTGGAAACGGTAAGAAGTGGTGTGTTCTTGGCATGTTCTGAAATAGAGTCCACAGAGTTTCTTAGTGAGTTGGAGGTGCAGTGTGAGAAAAGGAGAGAAGCCAAAATGAGTTGAAGGCTTTTTTTCCTGAGCAGTTGCCATTGGAGAAATGGCCACTTACTGAGAATGATGGACAGTGGGAAGAAGCCAGTCTGGTGAGGAGAGGGGATGACTACTGGGCAGTTGTTTTTGATGGGCTAATTTTGAGATGACTACTAGAAATCCATGTAAAGATGTGGTTAAAGAGAATTCAAATACCTGAAATTTCCAGTCTCAAACACCACAGGTTTTACCAGCTAGAGGCCAGATACAAGGCACCAGAATGAAAACTGTATGGGCTACCTCTGAAGATGAAGTCAAAGAACAAACAGGAATTACATGCAAACACACTGAGAGTTTAGCTTTTTCAGTCTCATTTTGCTGCTGAACTCAGTATGTTACCAAGAAGATGGGTGTGTTTGTGAGAAATATAATTACTTATTCTATGGTAATGCAGATAATAGAACTGCCTCCCTTTAAGACGGGGCTTCCCAGGTGGTGCAGTTGGTAAGGAATCCAGCTATCGATGCAGGAGACACAAGAGACGTAGGTTCCATCTGTGGGTCGGGAAGATCCCCGGGAGCAGGAAATGGCAACCCACTCCAGTATTCTTGCCTGGAGAATTTCATGGACAGAGGAGCCCGGTGGGCTTCAGTCCAAGGGGTTGCAAAGAGTCGGATACGACTGAGCATCACGAATCCCTTTAAGACTGTCTCCAAAACAGACACAAGACACACAAAGGCACACACAAACATGGTTCTGCAGCATGGTAATGTAATCAGCGGTCGAGGGCTCTGGGGAGCTGACTGCCCGAAATGGTCAAGCTGCCTGGCTCCAAATCCTGGTTTTGGTTCCTAATAGCTCTGTTAACCTCTTCATGAGTGGAAAACATAGGCTGCAGACAATTCAAGGAGATAATCCCCATAAGACTCTTAGCAGAGTCTGGGACACAGAATCAACCTGATAAATATTAGCTGTTATTACTTACATTCAAGGAAACATGTAACACAGACACACACAACCCACTGAACACACACCTTCATGCCTGTGCACTAGATAAACACCCTAGTAAATCTACATCTGCGGTGCATGTATGCCTGCATACAACAAATGCCTTAAATTTTCTCATGTTCTCACTGATATCTTGCTTGCCTTTGACTTGAAAACATTCCTTTTTAATGATTTTCAAGAATGGAAAGATTATTTTCTTTTCCTCGCAAGAGTTGGCTCTTACTACTGATGCCTGCCAGGGCTCAGGGCTGGCTGTCCTCCTGAATGAATGACAAATACCCTCAGCAAATCACTTTCTCTAAAAATAGACTGCCCCAAATGATGTTTGGCTTCAATTCTCATTTCCATGCACCTTGAAAAGAAAAGAAAAATTCCATTCTTTTTAGAGACTTAGCACTAATCTATCTCAAGTAATATGATTGGATGAAAAAAAATCTCTCAGGTTCTGCAAAAGCCCTAGTTTTGCCTCATTTATTTATCAGATTTATATAAAATATAAATGGAAGGTTGACCAATTTCTCCATATTCTGCCCATTGAACGTGCATTCTGTTTGGCTCTATGGAGCCACTTAGAGTATGATAACTTGATAACTTAATGTGTGACTTGCCTTCTCTATTTCTTCTTCCAGATGCATGTGAATAGGTTGAGAGGCTACCAGATACCTTTCAAGTTATAGTCACTATGTAGAAACAGATGAATTACCTCAGCATTACTAGCCAACTAAACTTCTGATGGACTCAAATCTCCAAGAGTTCATTTGACTTTTCTGGGTCAAGGACTACACAGTTTATATTATCTATACCACTGAGATGCATGTTTGTGGCCAAAAAAAAAAAAAAAGCAAACAAAAAACAAATTTAAAAAAGAACATTTAGATGTATTTTGTATTGGGAAAATCAATGCTATTGGCCCAATGCTAATAGAGTATGAGCATGAATTCTATTAATCTGCTTACAACCTTAATATGCATAAACAAACTGAATTTTGACTCGGACCACCCTGCTGCCTCGATGTGGATCAGATAGAGGCAATCAATCGAGATCTTAACACCAGATCATTAACATCTCTTCTACAGTCTGTCTTGGCACAGTTTCTCTGGATGTTCAAACCAGGGAGCATGGAATCTGGAAGATTACAGGAAACATGTCAAATCTATACTTACATCCTTCTAGATGCCATTCAGTAAAATCAGAGGCAATGGATTTGCATATATTGCATGCTGGTAACTTTGACATCATTTCCTGGACACAGGAAGCTCCTCTCCACATTACTGCTGTTACTATCATTGTCTTCATCATCATCATCATCATCCTTCCAACTGCAGTATGTAAAGCAAGGGAACCACAATATTTCACACTGATTCACTCTGCTCTGGGGTGGGTGCCACAATTTAAGATTGATACTGGTGCCCCCACTCACATACAATCATTCAGGTACCTACAGCTGCAAGTGTTAGGAAACCCAGATTCAACCTGGCTTAAGCATAATGAGACCGCTTCACATTAAGAGAGGGTCGTAATGTGGGAGACGACACTAGAGATAGCCAATTCAGTGGCGGAATGACATCACAGAGAACTCAAGTTCTCTCTGTCAGATTACTGTGCCTTCTTCATCCCAGGCTTAAAGCTGGGATGGTCAAAAAACGGCTGCCTGTTTGCAAATATTCAGCAGCAGAAGAGTGACAGCCTCTCCCCTTACCTCTGCTCTTATTGGCCTGCCTGGAAACCTTTCCTTCAAGCTCATCATCAGATTTCCCTTCTCTTATTGGCCAGAATTGTAACCACGTGTCCTTCCTAAACTTTTCTCTAACAAGGAGAGTGACTGGCTTAGACCAATCCGGATTCACTTCCATGGTGCACGGGCTGAGAAGAGTTTACTGAAGAACACAGTGATACAGAGAAGGGTGGGCACCGGAGTGATATGACCATCTTATCAGGAAGGAGAAAGGAGTAAATGGCCCCGGGTAGGCAGCCAACAGGGGTCCTAAAGTATGGAGCCCCGGGTGGAGAGCAACTGGGTTAGTGGAAGAGGAAGAGGCGAGGGGGATGTTAGGAGATAACAAAGACTTAGGGAGCAAAAACACATTATTTCCTCTCCTAGAATATGGGAGTTCTTTCTCATATTCTAGGTTTCCCAGGTGGCACTAGTGGTAAAGAATTTGTCTGCCAATGCAGGAGGCACCAAGAGACAAGGGTTTGATCCCTGGGTCAGGGAGATCTCCAGCAGAAGGCAATGGCAACCTACTCCAGTATTCTTGCCTGGGAAATCCCATGCACAGAGGAGCCCGGCGGGCTATAGTCCATGGGGCCACAAAGAGTCAGACACAACTCCCTTGTTAGATTACTTTGTATGAGAAAAATGATGGGATAATTGCTCTAGGGTTACTGTGCTGGGTTGTATAAGACTATCCTAGCAGGCTGGAATGAGATCGCCCTGCTGAAGTAAGCTTGAAGAAGCTCCCACGTTGTGGGTGAGTGGGTGATGGCCTGTGGCAAGGACCAAAGTGGCTTCCAGTTACTGGGGCACCCCTTGCCTGCAGTTAGCAAGAAAACGGGAACCTCAGTTATCCAGCTGCAAGGAGCTGAATTCTTCCCATAACTAGTGAGCTTGGAAGAAGACCCAGGCCTCAGACAAGACTGCAGCTTTGGCTGACGCCTTAATTTCATCCCAGTTCATGAGGTTGCTAAGAGTCAGACACGACTGAGAGACTTCTCTTTCACTTTTCACTTTCCACTTTCACACACTGGAGAAGGAAATGGCAACCCACTCCAGTATTCTTGCCTGGAGAATCCCAGGGACGGGGGAGCCTGGTGGGCTGCTGTCTATGGGGTCGCACAGAGTCAGACACGACTGAAGTGACTTAGCAGCAGCAGGACCAGAAGATGCTAAGCAAAGGAACCCACTAACCTCTACCTAGATTCCTGACCCACAGAAACTATGAGATTAAATGAATATGTGTTAAGGTGCTAAATTTGTAGTATTTTGTTAGGCAGCAACAGACACTCATACACCCACTTTAGTCCATCAGGTGAGTGAGAAATAAACATGTTTTTGTGTTAAGCCATTGCACTTCGGCAGTTTATAGCAGCATGTTACCTTAACTAAATAAACACAACAGCATTAACAAGGTTGCTCATATAAAGGCTCAAAGCCCCATGAAATGCACTGTGACCATCTCCTCTGGAAGTCTTGTCACAGAGGCAGTCCCCTCTCTTGGGGACTCACCCACTCTTGAAGGGCTCACTCACTCTTGAAATGAAATCCTGAACAGCTATGACCTATTCGTTGTCACTCTTAAATTACAGCACTTTTCACTTATGGGATCTGGCTTGCTTCAATAAATTAGAATCTGTGCCAGAAATTATGATACCTCTGAAAAACATCAGGAGGACTGCCTGTCATATTTATGCAGCAGGAAAGGCCTAGCCTTTCTGGCAGGTACTGAGGTCCTGCTTGTTTTTTTAATAAAACAAGCAACAGTCTACCCAAATAATTCCAGCCTTTTTCAGCCCTACAATGTCATATAACTTTTTGAATAGACCTAATGGCTCCCATTTTAGCATACAAATAGTGTTTACGAAGTACTGTGACAGAAACCTATATGTGCTTCCTCGTTTAATGTTTACCTCAATCCTGAAAGAGAAAATATAAATCCCATCGTATTGATGAGGAATGTGAGGCTTAGAGAGGTTGAACAATGTACCTAAGACCATAGTATCTGAATGGCAGAGCTGAGCATCAAACACAAGTTTATGTGATTCATTCATCTATACATGAATTCATTTGCCATTCATCCAAGATTCCATTTCCAGGCACCAGTGAAATTCCGCAGGTTCATCACATACACTTTTACTTGAAAATCTTCATCATCAAACGAGTACAAGGAACACTTGACAAATCTGAATACAACAGGTAGATTTTATGAATGTTGGTTATGATTACTGTAACTTAGCAAATGTTATCACTGGAGTAAATGAGGTGTAATGTACAAGGGATCTCTCTGTATTATTTCTTATAATTACATATGACTCTAATTATTTTAATAAACACTTCAATTAAAAGAAATTAGAAATTTTCCATCGTCCATCTTTTGATCTATTTAGCTATCATTTCAATACTTCTTACATACATGAATTATTCTACACATTTTGTCCTGTGTTTTGCTTTTTCCACATCAGATTATAGACAGACTAATTTTATGAATATATTTTTCCATGCTATAGTGAATTACACTTAATCATACTATTGATGGAGACTTGCTGCTGCTGCTGCTGCTAAGTCGCTTCAGTCGTGTCTGACTCTGTGTAACCTTGTATTATTTCTTATAATTACATATGACTCTAATTATTTTAATAAACACTTCAATTAAAAGAAATTAGAAATTTTCCATCGTCCATCTTTTGATCTATTTAGCTATCATTTCAATACTTCTTACATACATGAATTATTCTACACATTTTGTCCTGTGTTTTGCTTTTTCCACATCAGGTTATAGACAGACTAATTTTATGAATATATTTTTCCATGCTATAGTGAATTACACTTAATCATACTATTGATGGAGACTTGCTGCTGCTGCTGCTGCTAAGTCGCTTCAGTCGTGTCTGACTCTGTGTAACCCCATAGACAGCAGCCTACCAGGCTCCCCCGTCCCTGGGATTCTCCAGGCAAGAACACTGGAGTGGGTCGCCATTTCCTTCTCCAGTGCATGAAAGTGAAAAGTGAAGTTGCTCAGTCGTGTCCGACCCTCAGCGACCCCATGGACTGCAGCCCTCCAGGCTCCTCCATCCATGGGATTTTCCAGGCAAGAGTACTGGAGTGGAGTGCCATTGCCTTCTCCGGATGGAGACTTGAGGCTGCCCTAAATTTTGCTATTGTAAGCACTGTTCCAATGAACATCATCACATGTACATCCCCAAGCAAAAGTACATTTGGTAAGAGTAATAAAATAAAAACCAATATTGGTGGGTGCTACTTACAGATTGGTGTTTTGGTAAGTGCTTTGCATGTATTACTCATTTAATTGTCACAATTACCCTTTGAAGTAAGTTTCATTAGGATCCCAGTGCTACAAATGAAGAGACTGTGGCTTGGATAGCTGGCACTAATTCCTCAAGAATGATGGCAGAATGAACTTACTGGTTTTCATTTTGAAAAAGCATGTTGTGGTTTTATGATTGGAAGTCACTTGAGTTTATGTGATTGACACCCTGACAATACTGAGTCTTCTCATCTAAAAATGTCATGGCTTTCCACTAATTTAGATCTCCTCATTTGCTTCCCATAATGTTGGCATGTTTCTTCACACTGCACACACATCTTTCTTGCTAAAGATACTCTTCCGTATGTCACAGTTTTTGCTGGTGTAAAGAAAATTAATGGGTTTCACATTTTTTTATTTTGAACTTGTCACATACAGAATTGTCTTATGAGTCATAAGAGTTTCAACTGATTAAAGAGACTTTCACATAAACTGCTCATCATGGCAATTCTGCTCTTCATTTTACTATTTATTCTTGTTTATTTTTCCACCCGGGGACTTCTAGAGCAATATTGGGTAACACAGGCGAGAGTGAGTTTGTCTTGTTCCTCACTTTAAGGGGATACATGATTCGCTGCTACACAGAGTGTTTGCTACAGTTTACTGGTGAATAGTCCAGCAAGTAAATACAAGCCTAACTTACTAAGAATCTTTTTGATAATCAGGAAGTCTAATTGATTCTGCATTGGTGGTGTCAAAGCAATTTTCTCCCCCCTCCACTTTTTTTTTTTAAATCAAAGTAGGGAATTACATATTTTTAAAGTTTGTTGCCCTTGATTTTTGTGGGTCCATTCTCCTTGGTTATGAGAAATTCATTTTTAAATACACAGATGGCTTTGTGAATGCTTTATGCAGAATTTAATTTATATCTATGCTCTTTTGGAAGATATGATGGCTTTTTTTATGGTCTTCCCCATGACTTGCTATTGAATTCCAAGTTGAATGTACCTTCTGTCACAGTCTGAAAACCCTGGATTTTCACTCTCAGTCTGCTGTGACTCTAGATTCTCATTATGAGAAGGTCACCTGTGTTTTAGTTTCTGGAGACATTTAGAGATTTTTCTCTATTTTTGAAGTTTAGAATGGTCATCATGACTCTTTTAATTGTGCATATATAGTTCTTTCAATTTTATTTTTCATATCATTCTTATATTTTTGCTTTTACTGCCTAACACAACTTATATTTGACTTTTATTGCCCAGTACTTATTGAAACTTTTCAATTTTAACATATAAATCCAATTTCTTTCTATCCAACTTTTTATTACTTTATTTTTTATATTTAAAAAATCCTTAAAGTTTTATTTATTTATTTTTTTAAATTACCTTGTCATCTCCATTTCAGCTGTTCTAGTGGAGATGACCTGCTGGTCTCCTGTTTCTACTTTCAGTATCTCTAGACCTTTCCTTCTCTATCTCTTTTGGGAGATTCCCTACTTTACCTTTCATTTTACTGATGTAGTCTTCAGATCTGTTCATCCTATTTTTCAGACCTTTCAGCATTATTTTTTAAAATTTCAGAAAGCTTACTTTTCCCCCAAAATATATTCATATCCTTTGTTATCCCCCTCTCTTTTTAAAAAAAAAATAAAAGCCCATCTTTTGATATGGTCACAATTCTTTTTGAATCTCTCTGAAGATACCAATTATAAAATAATTTTATGGAGTTGCCATAGGATCCAGAAATCCCAATCCTTGGCATATATGCAGAGAAAACTCTACTTTGAAAAGACACATGCATCTCCATGTTCACAGCAGCTCTACTGACAATAGACAAGACATGGAAACAAATTAACAGTGTCAGCCATGAGAGAAGATGTTCCCAGCAGAGCTGAGAGAGTTAGCTGATGCAAAGAGTAAGGGTGGATATTTAAGTTATCCACTGACAGATAAAAAGATAAAGAAGATGTGGTACATATATACAGTTGAATACTACTCAGCCACAAAAAGAAAGAAACCATGCCATTTGCAGCAACATGGACCTAGACATGATCATATGATCACCATTTGCAGCAACATGGACCTAGACATGATCATATGATCATGTTAAATGAAGTAAGTCAGAAAGGGAAAGACAAATACTATATAATACCACTTACATGTAGAATCTAAACTACAACACAAATAAACTTATCTATGAAACAGTAACAGACTCATAGACAAAAAGAACAGACTTGTGGTTGCCAAGTGGGGGATGTGGGGAAGGGATGATGCCAGCTATTACAGAAAATGGATAAAAAACAAGGTCCCACTGTACAGTACTGGGAACCGTATTCAATATTTTGGAATAAACCACAATGGAAAAGAACTTTTAAAAGAATATATGTATAACTGAATCACTTTGCTGTGCAGCAGCAATTAGTACAACATTGTAAATCAACTACACTTCAATAAAAACGAAGCTTATTATAAGTCATAATCCTTGTGTCATCTCCCATCTCTGGGTTATTTAGTTGTGCACACATCCTTCTCTCCTTGCTTTTGTTGTCTGTATTTATGGGTGAAGATCTAGCCTGGGCACAGAAGTGGTTGGGATGAGCTCCCTCTGCAGATAAGGCTCTGAGTAGACCACACCACGGATCCATGTGACCTGGGAACAGGCAGCCTCTCCTTTAGGGTATCTGGGTGGGGATGACAAAGGCAGGATGGAGGGCCCCACAACTGCCAGCATTGGGGGACTTTACTTTGAGATGTGAAGGCTTTCCTGAATTTCACTCCTGGGTAGAGCTGTCTTCTGTTAACTCTTTTCTTGCAGTTAAGGGTTTTTGAAGTCAGGAATTCTCTTGGGCTCTGCTTCTCTGTCTGGCCTCTGAAGCTGCTCTGAGTGACTTCCTACGCTATGCATTAGGTTATTTAGACAGTGGTCTGGAGGTGTTTGCCTCCAGCAGAAGCCTACTCTGCCAGCTCTTTGCATCCTTGGGGGAACGAGGCAGAATGACAGGACTCTGTTCCGTAGTTTGCTACTGACACCAGCCTGTTCTTTGCATCGGCTAACTCTCAGCTTGGGCAGGGTGGGTCTCCTAAGCTCCGCTGGGAATGTCTGCTCTCACGGCTGTTAACTATTAACTCCAGAACCTGTTTTGAGCAAGTTTTCTATGAATTTGCTTTCTCTTCTTCAGAATTTCCACAGTTTCCTCACAAATTCTGGACTGCGGGTAGTATCATTTCTCATTTTACCACAGTTACTGATATCATCGTTTTTTGTACATTATCTGTTATATCAAGGGATTTTTGTGAGGAAAGGCAATTAAATATCTATCCCAATCTAGATTCTGAATGATGAGTTCTTAATGATCTTTAAAGCAGGGCTGACTAATCACTTGGACAAGTTACCTCCTCAGCCTCAGTTTGCTCACCTGTTGCAAAGAGACTGTTGTAGGGATTAGAAACTAGATTCAACATACCTGGGTGAAGAGACTCAGTACACGGAACCTGCTTTTACTGTCTGCACTACATGACATCATTGTGCCTCGCTGGATGGACGGCAAGACTCAGCCTGACACAGGACACAGCCTGCACTACTTTCCTTACAGAGGAAGAGCGAGCAGCCTGTAGCACCCAGCCTCAGCCACACACAGGGTGGGGAGGCTGGGTAGAGGTAGCTAATGGCTGTAAGCTTCTGGCTCCTCATCGTAAAGCAGGCATAAAAACAAGATCTGTTTAGGAAGGCTACTGTGCAGATGAAATGAAATAAGGTCCAGAAAGTGGGATGCAGTGACCGGTCCTTCCTTCACCCTCTGTCTCTCCTTTTCATACTCATCCCCTCCAACCATCACCTCCTTTCCTTCCTCCTCTCTTCCTGGGTTTCCACTCTTATTGTTGTGCACACACCCTCCTCCCCTCTGCTTTTGTTGTCTGTATGTACTTATGAACATACAGGTGGTTGGGATGAGCTTCCTCTGCAGATAAGGCTCTGAGGTGGTGGTGTTGCTACTGAACCAGAATCCAGAGAATTAATTAATCCTTTATCTCATTAAAAATCATTATTGAGTATTGATGTTCTTTAGCCTTGTAGGGGAAAAAATCTGGAAACAGATGTAAGTGCTTTTTCCCTACAAGCTGTTAGCGCTTTCAGAACGTGGCTGTGGAAAAGGTAAACCAAAAAAGCAACAAACCAACCAGCAACCAATCAACCATCAAGGACTCAAAGCCAGAACTGGGTGCAAATTTCAGCTTACACACACATCAGTCATGTGCCCCCAGGGAAGTCACTGTGCTCTCTTGAGCCTTGACCTTTGTGGCTTCCTCACCTGTCAAATGAGGATGAACTGAAACCATGTGCACACGCAGATCACCCTGCACAGCAAGGTGTGGGGAAATGTCCGTCCCCACTTTTTTCCCATGCCCCTCACTCTGCCAAACCCAAATCACCCATGGTGACTGCCGTGTGAGGCTGGCTGTATGGGATTACCCGCTGTGTGCTGCTGTGCTGTGCTGTCGTGTCCAACTCTTTGCGGCCCCGTGGACTGTAGCCGCTAGGCTCCTCTGTCGATGGATTTTCCAGGCAAGAATACTAGGGTGGATTGCCATTTCCTCCCCCCGGGGATCTTCCCAACCCAGGGACTGAACCTGCGTCTCCTGCATTGCGGTAGATTCCTTACTGCTGAGCCACTGGGGAAGCCCCCCACTTCCTGTGTATAGTCACCAAAAAAAAACCCTGCACCAAGAAGAGCCCTGGATTTGGTTTAATTCTCTGCTGCTGCTGTTGAAATTCTTAATAATGTTTGAACAAGGAGCTCTTACTGTCATTTTGCACTAGATCCCTAAACTATGCAGCTGGTTTTGCAGGCTGTGGCATAATGCATGGGAGAATCCGTATTTCTGTCTTCCTCGTAGATAGGGAAGAAGCAGGTTCCCAGGTGCCCGAAGGCAGCAGCTACTGAACCCTATTGCTGGATGTCTGTGGCCTCCCCTCTCCCAGCATCATTTCTATCCAAGTTCCCAAAGCAGCCGGCGCAGGCTTCCTTGGGTTTCCTGCAGCGCTTCTAACGATAGCTCTGATCTGACACACTTGCTATTTTCTCTCCAGGTCCTGAAGGTAGTTCTCTGCAAGGTTTTGGAAGTGATGCAGCTTCCTTTCTGTTAATGACTTTAAAGGAATGATCTTGTTTGTGGGACAAGAAAACTTCTAGGAACAGGGTGGAAAAGGCAGGCTCACGCTGTGCGTGGACTAGAGTACATCCTCGAGTGTGAAAGCCGAGCCGAGACGTTTGGCTTGGAAGTTCCTCTTCTTCCTTCCTGAACCTTCAGTTGGCTACTAGCTCCTTTATTTTCAGAGGGGACAGACTGCTTTTCACAAGCCAGTATGACTTCACAAGGGAGGGACAGCAACTTCTTTGGAGGTTTGATTTCCTGCTTGTTTCAAAATGAACCCTGGGAAGTTGCTTGTAGGTTTGAGCAAGTTAGTCTCAAACATGTGAAACTCATGTCCATTGCCTTCTTATCCAAATCCAGCCCACAGGGATGTTCCAGCCTTAGGGCAATACTGTAGGGCACTCCACCCAGAGCCTCTCAACTGGGGCCCCTGCACTCACCTCCCAGTGCCTGGGTTAGCAGACCACTCTTTCCAGAATTGCCCTTAGCTAATGGAAACAGATGGGGAAACAGTGGAAACAGTGTCAGACTTTATTTTGGGGGGCTCCAAAATCACTGCAGATGGTGATTGCAGCCATGAAATTAAAAGACGCTTACTCCTTGGAAGAAAAGTTATGACCAACCTAGATAGCATATTCAAAAGCAGAGACGTTACTTTGCCAACAAGAGTCCGTCTAGTCAAGGCTATGGTTTTTCCTGTGGTCATGTATGGATGTGAGAGTTGGACTGTGAAGAAAGCTGAGCGCCGAAGAATTGATGCTTTTGAACTGTGGTGTTGGAGAAGACTCTTGAGAGTTCCTTGGACTGCAAGGAAATCCAATCGGTCCATCCTAAAGGAGACTAGTCCTAGGGGTTCATTGGAAGAACTGATGCTGAAGCTGAAACTCCAATACTTTGGCCACCTGATGCAAAGAGTTGACTCACTGGAAAAGACCCTGATGCTGGGAGGGATTGAGGGCAGGAGGAGAAGGGGACGACAGAGGATGAGATGGCTGGATGGCATCACCAACTCGATGGAGGTGAGTCTGAGTGAACTCCGGGAGTTGGTGATGGGCAGGGAGGCCTGGCGTGCTGTGATTCATGGGGTCGCAAAGAGTCAGACACGACTGAGCAACTGAACTAAACTGAACTGAATGGAAACTGTCTTTCCTGGGAGATTACCTAATGCCTCTCCTCCCCTCTGCTGAACCCTGGGGCCACAGGTTGACTGATACAGAGTAAAGCAGTACTTTACTTGAAACTCAAAATTCAAAAAATGAAGATAGTGGCATCCAGTCTTGTCACTTGATGGCACGTAGATGGGGAAACAATGGAAGCAGAGACAAACTTTATTTTCTTGGGCTCCAAAATCACTGCTGATGGTGACTGCAACTGTCAAATTAAAAGACGCTTGCTCCTTGGAAGCAAAGCTATGACCAACCTAGACAGCATATTAAAAAGCAGAGACATTACTTTGCCAACAAAGGTCTGTCTAGTCAAGGCTATGGTTTTTGCAGTAGTCATGTATGGATATGAGAATTGGACTATAAAGAAAGCTGAGTGCTGAAAAATTGATGCTTTTGAACTGTGGTGTTGGAGAAGATTCTTAAGAGTCCCTTGGACTGCAAGGAGATCCAACCAGTCCATCCTAAAGGAGATCAGTCCTGGGTATTCATTGGAAGGACTGATATTGAAGCTGAAACTCCAATACTTTGGCCACCTGATGCAAAGAGCTGACTCATTGGAAAAGACCCTGATGGTGGGAAAGATTGAGGGAAGGAGAAGGGGGCGACAGAGGATGAGATGGCTGGATGGCATCACTGACTCAATAGACACGAGTTTGGGTAAATTCTGGGAGTTGTTGATGGACAAGGAGGCCTGGCGTGCTGCAGTTCATGGGGTCACAAAGAGTTGGATGCGACTGAGTGGCTGAACTGAACTGAACTGATGTGAAGAGCCAACTCATTCGAAAAGACCCTGATGCGGGAGAGATAGAAGGCAGGAGGAGAAGGGGACGACAGAGAACAACTGGTTGGATGGCTCACTGACTCGATGGACATGAGTCTGAGCAACTTAGGGAGATGGTGAAGGGAAGCCTGGCGTGCTGCAGTTCGTGGGGTCACAAAGAGTCAGACATGACAGAGCGACTGAACAACAACAAAAGCCACACTGAGCTATTGCTTTAAAGCCAGGATGCCCCTGTGTGGCGTCCAGGTGGCTCAGCAGTAAAGAATCTGCCTGCTGACAGGAGACACAAGTTCAGTCCCTGGGTTGGGCAGCTCCCCTGGAGAAGGAAACGGCAACTTGCTCCAGTATTCTTGCCTGGAAAATCCCATGGACAGAGGAACCTGGCGGCCTACAGTCCATGGGGTTGCGGAAGAGTCAAACACATCTTGGCAACTAAATAGCAACAGCAAAACCCCACGGTGCTGTGTGTGCCCCAGAGCCCCTCTGTGGATCAGGCCAAAACCACCAGCGATTACATTCCTGATCAGCCTCATCCTGTCCTACGCTGCTTTCCTTGCACTTTCTAGGTTTCTCTTGAGTGCATGCCCTCCATAAATTGCATGCTTCTGATCCTCATGCTTTCTTTTAGAGACCTCAATTTAAGGTGAAGGAGAAAGGGAAAAAAATAAACTCAATACCTTCTGAAGCTACAGCCACTTTATATGTTGGAAGTCAGCTGCTTCAAAGTCAAACTTATATGATGTGATGATTCTGACCACTGGGAATGAGGTCAAAGTTGCTCTCCCCATTGGCCTCTGTCTGCTCCACAGCTGCCGTCAGAGCCTGGGAAACCAAGGGCATGGGCGCCAGAAACGAGATTCAGGCTCTCAGTGCAGCTGTCCAACCAGGTTGTGGACAAACTTACAAGACAAGGTCCAATTAAGAACCAGAAAGTGTCTAGCCATGGAGACAGATGGCTTAGCATATTGCTCGTGGCTTTTGACAGACAAGTTTAAAATATATCCAATCTTCAACCCCATGATTTACTATAAATTAGAGTATCAGGTTTTCAACTTCCTGTTGCCTGCCCAAGTCACCCTATAGGCAGTCTATAAGTGGAATTTTGCCAAAATAATTCTAACCACAAGAACAAACAAACAAATCACATGTAAAACTATGTACACTGCTTTCTCAGACAAGTTCATAAAATTCATGAAATTCTAGAACACTTGGGTTATCAGAACCAGATTGAAGTTATTCTTTCTGGAAAAGAGACCATTCAGTGGTTGAGAATTTGCCCATTTGAGAGGTCTTCAGTGGGTTGAGCTGTGGTCTGACATGAAGCCTCCTAATTGTACACCATGTTCTCACTTGTGTTCACTGGAAGAACCATAAACTGCAAGCTTTAATTTTGCAAGTTGCATTTTTTTCTTTTGCTCTTTTTTTTTCCTCATACAACATATTCATGGAACATTTATTTTGATCAGTTTACTTCCAGGCTATATACTTGGGGAGAAGAGATAGAGCTCAGTATAGCAACTAGAAAAACTTCACTCCATAGAAACTGAGAGTAATGAGACCTTCTATTTTGGAATTAATCTTTTCAAATGTTACTGGAAGGTCAGATCCACTGGGG
Organism: Madoqua kirkii; assembly: GCA_006408675.1. Lineage (NCBI taxonomy): Eukaryota > Metazoa > Chordata > Mammalia > Artiodactyla > Bovidae > Madoqua > Madoqua kirkii. The sequence continues at coordinate 3,960 of SJYC01150840.1, read as the reverse complement.
ATGATCAGCAGCAAATTAATGAATACATGAAAGATCCAGCACAAATGGGTTAATGAAAAAAAAAAAAGGATACCAGCAACTTGAGCTTAATCAAGTTTTCTTTTTAAAAAGAATTAAGAAATATTAAACTTATTGAGAATTCAGCAAGTGACTTATAGAAAATGCTGATTCATGTCAATGTATGGCAAAACCAATACAGTATTGTAAAGTAGAATAAAGTAAAATTAAAATTAAAAAAAAATAAATGAAAAAAGCCAGACCCTACCCCCCCCCCAAAAGAAAATGCAGCTAAGAACCAGAAGATGTAAGCAAAAAGTCTGATGAGCCAATCACTAGGTAAAGTCACTAAGTAAAATAAAAAACAAAATACTGAAACCCCCAAGTCCTCTCTTTACTTCCCTGATAGTCCACTGAGTGCAGTTTCTATTTTCTTTTAAGGAACATGAAATTTCTAACTAGTTTGATGATTTATTTTCCAGTATGAAAGCAAACGAGAAGAAGTATGTTAGAAGATTCAGGTAGCCTGCACAGAGAAGGTGTTCTTTGTGCAGGGAGTTAGAAAGTTGTTAGATACAAAAGTAGGAGAGCACAGCAAAATGGGAGTCATTAGTACAAGAAAAAATAAAAAAAAAAACCTCTCCTGCATGCAAAAAGTACAATAACTAGTGTTTAAAATAGTGAACCTGATTAGGAAAAGGATATTACAAAAGTAATATAATCGCTTTGAAATTTACAAAGCATTTGCAACTCTGTTAGACTGAATGAAAATCCATGTGGCATATTCTGCTTTTGAACACAGAGATGTGAACCAGATAACAGAGAGTTACAAGCAACATTCTCAACAGGGAAATGCCTGAAACATGAAAGGGCATGTTCTCTGTTATCAGGAAGGGTTGACCCCCTCAGAATGACCCCTTTCCCGAGCATCTTTGCCTGAATAGTTTTGCCTGTACATTTTTACAACTGGAAAAATAGTGCAATCATTGTGCAAAGTCTTGGGAATGGCCACAGAAGTGGGTGGCAACATGGGAGAGACTGGAAGACGAGATCTTAGGAGGAGAAAAGTTTAAGGACTTAAGAAGTCAGGTTATTTGGAAGAGTCATCTGCAGTGTATGGAAACCACGCAAGTGTCTGACAGAGGTAGGGTTGGAATGAGGGAGAGTGAGCCTGGAGCACGGAGAGACTTTCTCAGGTTGGTAGGTGACTGCTGATGTTAGCAGTGGCTAGCGGAGCCTAAGGGTGTGGATTTTAAAGCTATACATTTTAGAGGAGGAGAGACAAGATTCTGGAAGCAGTAGGGAGGCTGCCTCCCCAACTACCAAGCCTGATTGGTGAAGGAGAAAAGAGCCACAGTTTGAGAGGCTGCAAGGGGAAGGACTGGGGGCTTCAGAGCCAGAAGTGAAGGATCCTTCAGAGAAGCTGAGGAGAGGGGATTTGCTGAAGAGTCGATTCCAGAGAGTAGAGTGGAGGTACTGCCCGCTGGGGAGGGTGGCAGGCAGAGCTGATGATGTGCAGATCTGCATGGAGATTAAACTGTGAGAAAGGAAGGGGGCCCCGCTGCCCTGTGCTCTTCTGGTGATTGATGTCCCGGGGGAACGGGTATTATGGGAATCTTTTCCAAGGTCTCCAAGTGACCTGGTTCTGAAAAACTGAGAGTGTTGGAGATAAGGGGAGGGAATGTGAGGATCCTGCCAGGGCACATGGAACTCTGGGACCTCTTCTCACTGCTCTCTCTCACGTCGGTTCGAAGGGCAAGGGAATAGGACCATTCTTGGGAGCCCGGCGTGTTCTGGATCCCTCCTCTTTATTCCTCCTCTTGTGTCTGACCTCAGTCCTTCATGCTGAGGTCACAACTGCTCTCAGATCTGAGGAACACACTGATTCACACTTCAGCTATGGGGACCCTTAGGAACAGACATCAGGTCCAAGTTTCATTTTCAGATAAATGAAGCACCCTCTAGGGGTTGACAGATATCTTGTCTCCTGTTCACTTGCTTTCAAAAACCTCTCTACTACTCAGGTTCCCTGGGGGTCATCAAGGATGAGTTTTGGTTTCAACCTGGCTGGCTCACTCCATGGATGATGCTCGTCTCTGGATGAGAACACAGGAAGAACACACAAGAACTGAGCTGGCATCTGAGCTGAGAATGAGTTTAGTTGATAGTATGCTGAATTTAAAATATATGGAGGAGATCAAGACAGGTTGTTGAAAAGGCAGTTGAATATGTTGGTCTGAAGCTCATAAGAGTGACTTCTGAAGTGTGGTGGGCTTTAGATTTGGGAGTTATTAGCTGGGAGATGAAATAGAAAGGATAGGTAAGATGTTCCAGAAAGACCCAGAGAGATTGTCAAGAGTGAGAAGGGCTGAGGGCAGAGAATAGACTGCTGGGGAGGACCAGCCCTTGAATGATGGGTGGAGGAAGATGTGAGAACCAATAGGAATAGAGAGGAACTGTTACAGCAGTTGGAAGGGAATCAAAGGAGAAAGGGATACTTAGTGAAAAGTGAAGTTGCTCAGTCGTGTCCGACTCTTTGCGACCCCATGGGCTGTAGCTTACCAGGCCCCTCCATCCATGGGATTTTCCAGGCAAGAGTACTGGAGTGGGTTGCCGTTTCCTTCTCCAGGAAGGAGCAAAGACAAAACACCTTTTCTTTAGATAAGGAGGAAATGTGAGTACCGGTATTTAACTTTGCTGATTCCAGATCCAGACCTAAGGGATCACTGTTATTTAAACACAGAGAACCACCATAAGAGGGTTTCAGGAGATAGGAACACATAGGAAGCCTGCTAGAAACTCAGTGAGAATGAGAGGAAATTGAAGCAAGGTGCCAGGGTGGTCCTATAGTAATTAAGCCAGAGATACTCTGACGATTTAAATGAACTAATTTGCTGCAAAATACAAATTAACACCATTGATTCACGTCAATTTAGGAAAAAAGACAACAGAATAAAAAATACAAAAATGTATTCAAAAATTATTTCAAAATAGATGCTAGGTTTAGACATGGCTTCCCATGTAGCTCAGTCGGTAAAGCATCTGCCTGCAATGCAGGAGGTCTGGTTTCAATCCCTAGGTTGGAAGTTTCCCTGGAGAAGGAAATGGCAACCCACTCCAGTCTTCTTGACTGGAGAATCTCATGGACAAAGGAGCCTGGCAGGCTATAGTTCATGGGATCACAAGAGTTGGATATGACTTGGTGCTATCTTTCTTTCTTAGGTTTAGATATGTTTCATTTTGTTCTTTTTTCAAATATTCAAAGTGGAGATCTAGGCTCTACAAACTGTTTCACAGAGGAAAAAGACAAAAAGAACGAAACATGTATATCTTCCCAATAAAATGTTAAAACTTGGCGTATCCTTAAAAATAAAAATCTGACCAGAGGACACAAAGTGACAGTTAAAGAACAATCTTTCTTATGTATATAGATATAAAAATAATAAAGTATTGGCAATCAAAACTTAGCAGTTTATTAAAAGAAAATCCCCATGGTCAAGTGGGACTGTTTCCAGGAATGTAAGAAGAGTTTAATTTAGGCTATCTATTAATATAATCCATCACATAAAGAGGCCAAAGGAGAAAAAAAATCACATGATTACCTTGATTCTTGCCAAAAAGTCATTTGAAACAATTCCATGTCCATTCCTAGTGGAAATTCTTAGTAAGCTAAGAAGATTACCCAAATTTAATATAAGAAACACTGACTCAGTTTAATCACAAATAGAGTGGGAAGTCCGGAATTCATGTAGAAGAAAGACTTAAAGAATGATTTAGTTGGAAATTGATTTGTCTTTAAAGTTGCAAATTACCACTTAATGTTTCTCAGGCTGAATGTGTAAATTGCAGTGGCTTGCAGAGTAACTTGAGATCCAGCCAATCTAAGAGCACCCCTTAGCACCAACACTGTACAATATACACCTATACCCAATGGACACTCACAGCACAACTTTGGCAGCTCAG